>NEWO01001011.1:90302-106282 GCA_003013225.1 Phalaenopsis aphrodite
ACCTATAATGTTTATGGTGCAAAATGCTGACCTATAAAAAAGAAACATAAAATTCAGAATTTTTTTGGGATAAATTTCTGCCTGCTTTATTTTTCCGACTATCATCACAGTTCTATTTGGGGAAGTGTTTTCTTGTTGTTTTTTAGAAATTTCTGTAGTAGAAAACTGTTTTCTTCAACTTGAGCTGTTAAAGTGTGGTGATTGTCAGAAAGCTGCTATCTGACTTTATGAAAAGAAAATAAATTTGTAATAGCCACCGTGGCTTTCTGAAATATAGTTTCTTCTACAACAGTTTCACAATTGCTTCTTCAAACAGCTGCAGTTGCCCAAAACAAACCCAAAGATTATAAGTGGTTTTACACTTAGAGACAATATGTTAAACAAATATATTTCTGAATGGGTTAGAGTAGCTCCAATAACAGACAAAGATTAAAGACGGTCGCCTTAGATAGTCATGTCACATTAAACTTTGACAATTTGATGACCCTGTTAGGAGAGTAGATGTTTTAGTTTTGCCTTATGCTACGAATGTTAGAGGGAGACCTAAAAAGAATTGGGTATGTTGTATAAAAAAACAATCTTAATTTATAAGAATTAAATGAAAATATGACACTCAATAAGACATAATAGAAAAAAAAGGATTAATTTAGCCTTTAGTGGGATAAAGGCTTCTTCTTGTTGTTTTTGCTATTTGATTTATTTGTACATAATTGGTTGAAGCACCATAGTGAGTATGAACAAGTAGCTCGTACTCTACACGTGATATCCAAAATTAATAATCATGATTAAATCTCTTTCGACATAAATCAAACTTGATTTCATTTTGTGTTAGATGCATTTGATTGAGTTTAGAGAAAGGTCTTCTAAACTTCCCTCGAAATTATAAACAAATGGTTGAGAAACTACGGATAAAAAATCAAGCTCTATCTAGAAATTCATCCGGTAATCCTCTGTTTTAATGTAATTTTCTATTATTTATCCATGGTCACTGACTTTTGATATCCATAAATTATAATTTTTCAAATTCTTAAATTTTTTATTCTATATTCACTACTATTAAACAGCAAGTCACTTCTTGAAATTACTTTTCACAAACTAGTCTTTAAAACATACACCAGTATGTATATATCTAAAGAAATAAATTAAACCTGCATGCATCTAATTAAATAAATTACATACATTCATGAAATAAATTTAATTTAAATTTTTAATATTTTACTGATAGAAATAATATCCAGCCAAATTTTAGTATCATTGACTTTTTTTTCCTTTAATAGAAAATGACAAATAAGTAATAAAAAACATGAATCCAAAAAAATAGGTATAAAAAAACCAAGTAAAAGAAATGGGTCTGAAACAAAGTTTTTCAATCTAATATAAGAGAAAACATGCATCGAATGTAAATCTAAACAAAAAAATAAAAACCATGGATCAAAGAAACGGTATAAATCTAAAAAATTTATAGATCAAAGAAAAGATAGATCCACCATTCTAACAAAAAATAGAAAACTAAACTTGAATCATAAAAATCTACTGATAAAATTCAAAATTTTGGCACACCAGAGATTGAGGATGTGCTCTGCCTTTATATGTACAAATGTGAAGAGTTGCAGATAGCAAATCGGACCAATTTGGGGCAGGGAAGGCAGGAGGATAGGGAAACAAAAGGGGGCTGCAAGCCTGTTAGAAAGTTCATTGCTTATGTCTGACGGTTTTTCCAATGGAAAATCTATCAGAAATCCTGTCAGATTTCGTTCTTTCTATCTGTGCTTAAAAAATAGAGTACCTTCCATAGCATGAGATGCATAATTCATGTGGTAGATAAGAACCATATGAACTAACGTTTGTGCAGCAAAATCCATCAAGTAAAATGTGTAGTTGTGTGGCCTGTAGTGGCAGTTTTGGAAGGGAACATGTGCATGATCGGGGTAACAACTGCTATTTTTGTTGTTATTGAAAATCATTTTTACATCAGTAAATGACATAAAACTCGCTTGGGGAAATTTGGTGGAGCACTCGATGTTACATGTTTGTCTTCTCAAAGTGCTTGATTTCATAGCTGCAGTTTTCATGAAATAAAAGTATTTGGCATTCAATTAAAGTTAAGCTTCAAGCAGTTGAATGTTTTTGAAGTTTTTATTTATGGTTCATTAGTTTCTTCTTGTGATGATGAATGCTGATATATAGTATGTCACTTTGAGGCTGCCTAATATAGTATTATAATCTTAGCAATGTGATTCTTCTCCATTTCTTCATTTCTTAAGTATTATTTCATTCATTTGTTTTGTCAGATTTAACTGGAATTCTTTGTTTCATTATTATCTCATTGGCTGTATTATCAGGTACTCGATAACTAAAGCCATCTGCATCGCTTTTGTCTTGACCTTTTATTCTGTCTGCGATGTTCCGGTGTTTTGGCCTATTCTTCTATGTTACTGGATCGTTCTTTTTGTTTTAACTATGAAGCGGCAGATTATGCACATGATCAAATACAAATATATCCCATTCAGTTTAGGGAAGCAGGTGAGAACTTGGTCAATCTGCTATTATTTTTCTTGTAGTATTTTTGGCCTCAAGTATTCCATTAGATCAAGTAAAAATGCCCTTAAATGACTCAAATGTGTTTTGAGTAGAATAATATATGTAATGGGTAAAGTGCCAAAATAGTCCTTTGATTATTTAATGGAGTCATTTTAGTCCTCAATTTAAAAAATTGTTAGGTTAATCTCCTAACAAATGACTATTTCAGCTCATATTAAAAGAGCCTCGGGATTAAATTGGCACTTCTACAAACTTTGAGACCAAAATGACTTTTCTCATATGTAAATTGTCCCCAAGTTCACATTTTCTTTGAAATTGGGTGCAATCTGCGATACGAAGCTACATACATGCATTTTCTGTTCATAAACTTACCGTTATGCAAATCTACTCTTTAATTTGATTTAATGCAGTGGTGAGAACAAAAAATTCGCATAATGATGTCATTGATGATATGCATAGACTTATGTTAATTGCTCTTCCCTTCACAGCCGAATGGCACCCAACTGATGTTTTATAATGTTAGAAATATTATTTGAATATGATTGAAAAAATGGCCAAACGGTCAAAGTCGTATGGAATAACCTGAATGTTGACCAGCTGCGTTCTTTTTTGTTAAACAGAAGTATACTGGGAAGAAGGCTCCAGCAAACAGCAGTCCGCCGCAGTAATTCTGGAGACTAGCGTGGCTCTCTTATTTTAGGATTCTAATGCGATATGTACCTTATTGTTTTGATATTTGTTAACGAAAACCTATCATTTCAATATGCTTGCCTTAAGCTCGATATCTTTTCGTGTTCAACACTTAACTAATCATGATAGTAAAATGAAATATTTAGGGTTAAGAAATGCTGAAAATTAGAAGGCTTTTAAATCTTTTTTATGGCAATTATTTAATTTTATGGTTTTTTTAAAAATGTTTTTTTTTTTTTGAGCTTTTTTTGATGTGATTTAAAATATTTTATCTTATTATTTTGATATAAGTTGAATTGGCATATTCTGATAGAATTTCAATTTAATATGCGAGGTTGTGTATCTGTAGTCCAATCAGTAGCAGATCTTTGGCCTTATTATTGGAGCACTATTTACGTACGAAGAACGTACGTAGCTCTCTGTGCGTAATCCCCTCCCAATAACTGCTGAATAACATTTGTGAAGACTATTGAGGGGTTATTACGGAGTTATTTCAGCGTTATTTGGAGTCAGTACCCTCAACGGTTACACTTTCACATTCTGCGGTTATACTTTCATATTTTCTCTGGTGTTTAGGGTATTGACTCAAATTAACGCCGAAACAACTCTGCAATTACTTTTCATAATCTTCGCAGAGGTTATTAAGGGGTTATTGGGATGAGATTACACACGGTGAGCTGCTTGTGTTCTCCGTATGTAATCATTTACCTTATTATTACCTAATTATTAAGGGATGATTAGATTGGATATAAAATGAGTGCATTTTGTTTGGAATGTAAAAGTCTTAATAATATAAGTATTTAGCTTGAAAATTATGAAATCCAAAGCAAAATTTTACTGAATGTAAAAATCATCATATACTTTATTTATGGTGTATTTCAAAATTGTTCTGCATTATAAAAAAGTGTGCCATTGCCGCAGTCATGCTGATTGCCGCCGCCTGCCATGCACCTATTTGGTTTGACATAATCTGATTTTATTTTATTTTTGTCAAATTAAATAAAAGCAGTTAATTTTGTTGCATTTATTTTACATCTAATCAAACAATTTCAAAATAATTTGTGCTCAAACGCATAGCGAATGAGTTGAAATTAAAGTCAACAGCTCTTAAAAGAGGTGAGCAAGAACTTCCTTAAATATTGTGTTAGCTCACTGGAAATAAACATATGTTAGTTGCAATAAACATACGTTAGCTCACTTGATTGTTCTTATAAAATTACACAAAAATCGTGGCATTCTCTTTAAGCTTTTTTGCAAGAAAATTTTTATAGCTTGCTTGATTGTTCATAAATAAAAATTTTAGATTTAAAAACTTAAAAAGTGGATGTTTAATTATAAGGATTTAAAACTTATATATTTAAAAAATATTAAATAAATTAGATGCAGCGTATTTTGAAAACTAGGAATTATTTAGTTATGTATAAAGTAAATATTTTACTATTTGAATGGGTGTAAAATATAAGATATGGTGCCTTTAAATCTTTGCCCTTTCATTATTGTAATATTAAAATATGAAAATATTAAGAAATTCAAATAATTTTGAGGTTTTGAATCTTACAAAAGTAAAAATGATTAAAAAGATAAAAAAATGCAGATTAATTAATCATTGTAATCACCGTAATCATGTATTAAAAAATTAAATTAATTTAATCAAAATATCAAGAGTTAAATGAGCAATAATTATAAAAGATAAATAAAAATAATCATAACTATTTTATAATTCTAAAATAAATCCAAAGAGGAGTTTAAATTATAGTTTGGAATAGTAATTTCATTATGAAGTACTAAAAAAATTTTATTTATGTAATATGAAAGAGTCCAGTGTTATTAATGTAAAAATCAAAGCTTAGATGTTAGATATGTGAAGACCGGAATTGTGTGGTATGCATGTAAATGCCCTCTTTTAAAAATAAGCACATTAACCATGTCTCCTTCCACCAAAGGGGTTAAAACTCTTGCCAGGAACTCCAAAGACTTCTTCTGCTGGAAGCAATAGAAAACCCAAAAATTTTATTAAGAAGAAATTTCATATTATTGCAAATATCATTGACTGAATTTAGAGTTTGAAGGAGATATAAATGGGTTGATGATGTGTAAAAAATGTGGTGTTGTATGGTGCGTTTAATGTATTATTTGTCATTTTATTATTTATTTTTTGTGGCTATATTTGGTCTGTATGTGTGATATATAGGAAAAAACTTGAGCAGTTGACATAAAATTGGCCAACTTAGCAGGCAAGCGTTCCGACGCCTGCGGAGAGCACTTTAGCGCCAAATGTTGCTCCTTTACATGCAAAATCTAAAAAATATGGCATCCCAGTGCGAACGTCCAAGTGCCTCAACACTCGCACCTCAAAGCTTGAAGGTACCAACTTTCAAAAATAATACAAAGAAGATGATATCTGAGCACTGGAACCAAGTGCTTCAGTGAGTTAGCCAGCACGTTGCGCCAACCAAGTCAACACCCTGGTGCTTGATGCCCTCATTTGTAGAATCATATCATGAAATTTAGCGATTGATCTCAGTACCACTGCACCGCAGACCAGTGCTCCGACGCCACCACACCAGTGCCACCTCGCTTGCTGCCAACTTAGGTTTGTTTATGTGCTTTGTCTGATAGTTTAATGAGGGGAGATCATAGTGGGGGATTTTCTTCTCAAATGATTTTTTCTTGAGACTTCTACACTACCAAGAAGGAGAACACTTTAGGAGAAAGCATTCCTTCATATTGAGATAAGGGAGAGTCCAATTTATGTTTGACTTATTTTATAGTGAGAATTAAGTGAAATCATAGAAGACAAGTAATGAGAGAAGAATTGAAGCGAGAGGAGTTCTATCTGGGTTATACTTTTCCTTTACTTGCACACTTTGTATTTTTATCAATGAAATCCTATTTGTTTTCTTTAGGCATGCATAGGAACTAAATTTCGTTTGTCTCTTTGATGTGGTGATTTGAAAATTCACTTCCTTCCATGATAATTCCCTAGACTAATTAAAAGCATGTTGGTGTGTTAACCTATCAAACCTTATTTACCTTCTTATTGACCACTAGACATGTTAAAATCCCTTGTGATCTAGGACTACTGACTGTAAGCTAGAAAAACAAGTAGGTTAACACTCAATTGCTTGGTGGAATAGTAATATTTCCACTAGAATATTGCAATCATGTAGAAAAATATGGATTCCTGAGTGACTTTATAGTTAAGAGGACTTAAACATAATATGAGGCTCCAATATTTCTTATATCTAGGAAAAGAGTAAGGAATATTTGTCCCCAATTATCAACACTAAGTGGGTAAAATCCTTTGGAAGAACATTGAAGATTCAAATGATCCACTTTAAAGAAGCATTTTCCATACACTGAAAAAAAACCCAACCTTTAGTTTTCTTACTTTTGCAAATTAGGCATTAGAAAACTCCTAAAGAACTATGAAATATTTTGAACAAAATGTGAAATTTATAAACCAGTAATTGGACTATTAGAGAAATTAACTTGTTTCTCTTGAGTTCGATTCACAAAAGCATAATCCATGTACTACCTGTGTGATAATGTGTCACTGTAACACTAATCAAAATTTTGCAATATTGTGAGTGACTGATATTATTTTTTTAATTTAAGAAAGTATTTGTTAAGAATTTAATATTTATGTTTGAAATTTATAGTGTTATTTTCATTGTGTATTGTATATTGTGTATTATTTATTATTAGTTAAAGTTATAGAAAATTTAAAAATATTATGATTTTTGTTTGTTGTTTTTTACACTATATTTACCTCATTGTATTCTTGTTACTTTTATTATGTTTATTGTTGTGTCAGGTTAATATAGCATTATTAATTAGTCTTAGGTTGCATGCATACGATTAAATTTGTTGCACAAGTGGACATCCTACACCATCGACATCAAAAAATGATGCCAACATTTGGCTTTGGTCCTTTAGGAGATGGAGTACACCTTACATGACACCATCACAATGTGACCAGGCTGATTGATTCCAACACAGTCAAGGTTGGTCCTGTGAATTAATCCCTTAATTTGATAATTCCGAGTTAAAGTAAAAATACTAACAAAAATTCTCTCAGTCCACTTATCGCACATCAACGAGATATTTTGTTTCTTCCTTCGGAGCCTGTTAGTTTTTGTTGGTCTACATGTAGTTTCAATGAAACTGACATTTCGACTGAGTAAAACTAGGAGAGGGCTATGTTTATGTAACAGCTCCTTAGAGTCGGTCATTGCTCAACTCTGTGTCAGAACACCGTACTTGAAGTTATAATAGTCTAACTCACTAAAGTTGGTTAGGCTAGCTGATGTTTAGGAGTTCTGAGTCTGATAAATTCAACTGTTTAGACTTGTAAATGTAGGATTAGTCAATGGGGACCTTTCCAAATCATATAGTCTATTGACCACTTACATAATACTCTTTCCTTTCTCTAGGTTTGTAAACTGTTAATCAACAAGAGGTTGGTCATACTGTCCATGCTTTGACAGATTAAACCTAGAGTATAATCACTACCCTATAGTATAGTCACCTTGCAAATGAACAACATCTTGTTGATTATAAGAATGACCGTACTATGTTGGATCATTAGCTAGACGCATGGATTAATGTGGGCAAGATAGTTAGATATGGTTTGGCCTTGAACATTTTTTTCTACATGTCTAGTAGATGATCTATTAAAATTTGGAACACACCTCATATGACACCATCACGATAGGATCAGGTTAGTTAATCTAGTCATAGTTGTGGTTTCTAATATCGATTAACACTCTGGGTTAGTAATTTTGAGTTGCGATAAATCCCTTAACTTAGTTTAACTCACTGAACACAGAATGCAGATTGACACCTTGGCCCTATAAATTTGGGATTAGCACCATCAAATATCTTAGTTTAACTCACCATCACATATCTTTCTTTTCTCTATCTTGTCAGTTTCCTTGACACATCGACCTCAATTTAGACTGACACCTTGGCCATATAAATTTGGGATGGGTCCTAGTATAGCTAATGTAAACTATAGGAATTGGCTGACATTAGTTCTCCATCTATTGGGATTAAGCCTCGACATGGCTCCCGTACTGAGAAACTTTGTTCATTGTCTACTGTATTTCTGTGTACGGTAAAACAATGCCTTGATTAATTTAAGCTAAGTTTAGAAAAACAACCTTTCTTAGATTTTAGTAATTTGACACCTTAAAAAAAAACAACAACACAATTCAAACCAAATCACACAAATTTTCCAACTTCTCAGTTTGTTGAACTCTATCCCTACATAGGACTTGATAATTTAATGTCTTGACTTTGTAAACCCAGTAAAGTATGTGCAGTTCTCTGGTACAGTCATTACAAACCATAGAAGAACCCCAAGAAGCCCAAAGCCCGGTGGTCAACTTTGAAGACAATTGGGTCAGAGCTTAAGGTAGGTGTCAGTCACTGAACTATCTACCTTAAGCTGACCACTTGACTTGCCTTCAATTTAGTTCGCCGTATTGTCTATCCTGATCAAGTCACCCTTGTGAACCTCTTAGGTTGAGAAAAATTCATTGTACCCTTTTTATTAATGTGTCTATGCACTGTACAAATCCACTACACACTGAAAACTTAAACTCCCTAGCAAAATCAAATTCAATCATCCAAATCTTATTCTCTGACTAGTAATTAGAATGAATGATATGCTTCAACACTATCCTTTTTGATCTAGTTATTCCATCTTTCTTCTAGGTTGATGTTAGTCCCCATATTTTCCTTCACAGTAAAAGAAAATCTTATTCTTTAATTAGTTTTCAGAATGAATGAGATGCTTCAACGCAATACTTTCTGATCTACTTATTCCATTTATTTTCTAGGTTGGATGTTAGTCTCTGCATTTTCTTTCTTAATATAAGCAAATCATATTTTTAGATTAGCTATCAGAATGAGTGATATTATCCAATTTTGTCTTTTCTGATCTATTTATTTCGTCTATCTTTTAGATTGGATGTTAGACCCCATGCTTTCCTTCCTAATGTATGCAAATCTTATTTTCTGAATAGTTATCCAAATGAATGATATGCTCCAGTGTTGTCCTTTCTGATATGTTCATTCCATCTATCTCCTTAGTTGGATGTTAGTCCTTACGCTTTCCTTCCTAGTATAGAAAAATCTTATTCTCTGAAAAGTTATGAGAATAAATAATATGCTTTAACACTGTCCTTTATAATCTAGTCATTCAGTCAGTCTTCTAGGTTGAATGTTAGTCCACATGCTTTCTTTCCTAGTATAAGCAAATCTTATTATCTGACTAGTTATCATGATGAATGATATGCTCCAGTGATGTCCTTCCTGATGTAGTCTACCGATTGACCTCTTTGAGTAGATGTAACCATCTTCATGTGTCCAAGGAAACTTGAAATCCCCAGCAAATCCCAAATACTACAATTCACAAGACTTCATCTCTAAATCTTTAGCATAGTTAAATCAAACTAAACTTCTTTCAAACTTTGTTGATTGTTCAGTCAAAACTAATATGTGCAGTCTACTTTGGACATTCCACCAAGATATTGGGGGTCCATTTTTTGACATCATGTTTTTCCATATATGACTTGCACGGACATCAGCGCTTGGTCCACAGCAAAACTAGCTAAAATACAATCTGCCCCATTTTGTAGGTAGGTGTGCTCGCACTAGACCTGGGTGTAACCACACTAGAAAGTTCCTCGGTGTGGTCAAACCTGGGCTAAGTGTGACCACACCTGGAAGTTCCTCAGCATAGTCACGCCAGATCTGTGCGTGATCAAAATGAGGTAAGTTGTCATGACATGACAGAAATCTGTGGCCTTCGTCCATTAATCAAGCGATGAAGGGTCGCACCGTTTTGTCAATGACATTACGTGGCTCTTCAACCGCTAGATTGATCATAATTTTCAACTCACAACCTTATTGGATGGCTTTAGAGGGATCTGCCACCATCATCTCCACCTTTAAAAGGGGACTCCAACACTACCCAAGGCACGTTCACATTCACACTGCCCATGAATATTGTTCATAAAGGAAGAGGAAGTGCGAGGAAGAAGAAGTTGGAAGATGTCTACGACAAGCCTACTCCTCCTCCTCTCTAGTAAACTCCTCTCCTTACTTTTAAATTAAGAAATTATTTTCTTAAGTCTAGAAATGCTAGGTCAACTCAGTAGCCTTGGTTAAGGCTTGGGTTTTGGTTTGACTCAGGTCGACCTGAACTCAGCCTAACCCAAACTTATTTTTTAGTCTTAAGAGCTTGGGATGACGATTCCATGGAATCCTGGCCCGACTATCTTTACCAACTTAGGATTTCATCATTTTTTTGATATACCTCCTTTGAGCCCATTCTATTTTTTTAAAACATCATTGATGTCGTTTCATAGACCCCAATTGCTAATAGGTCGCCACCCATACGAGATACGATGATTCACCTTCTATCCTAAGTATGGGTTTGAAAGAATTATGCTAATCCTATTTGAGATGACAAAATCCTTTGTATTCCCATTCACTAGTTTAACAAAATTGCAAGTAAAATTTCTTTAATCGAGAGTATTCTTAGGTATAACCCAAGATGTAATTAACCAATGGCTCACATTCCTTTGAAAGTTATTCTTGACCCAAAATAAAGTATAATTTTGGTTTTATGATTATGCGAGTTTCTCTTATAGGATTTTCTTTGTGGATATGTTTTCAAGTTTCTTTGTTCCGATTTTATTTTTGACATACACTTTTGATCTATCATATAAAAACTACCTTATAAAAGTCCTCCATCTTTTTTAATTTGTTTGTCTAGTTTCATCCTATTTTCTCCCATTCCAATCTATCTTCTTTGTCTGAATCATTTCGATGGTCTAAGAAAGAAGGTTATTTGAAAAAAAGAGTTATATGACGACATTCAGATAACTTGGAGAGTCGAACTTTGAAAATATCAAAACAGAGGTTACATCATATGCCTGAGGACCTAGTTTAGCCTTGACTGTAAGAGATTTCCCTAGTATAGATGAAGGAAATCCTCCATTGTACCTGATTATTAGGATTCTTTGTAAGAGCAAGCTCAACCTCTCGTATCAAGAGTCTTCCTAGATAACCTCAGAGATGTAATTGATCACGAAGATACGTTGTGGTGGGAGGTCTCTTTGGATCCGGAATAGAATAAATTCAATTTTAGGTTTTGTGTTTGGATTTTAAGTTGTTTTGTCAGGGTTTCCTAGGATATTTTCATAAATTGAGTATGTTTTGATTCATTTTAGTTCATTCTTCTAAGGTTTATGTTATGAAAATCGTTCTATAGGACATCTTCATATTTATTCTTTTTATTTTCTTCTTTGTTTTTACGTAATTTCATTTTTAGCCTTCCTCGGTTTGTCTCTTTTCAATAGAGGCTTTTTGGAAAGGAATTCTTGAGAAGGGTAAATATAAAGAAAGTATCTACAAAAATAAAAGGGGAAGCAAATAAAGAGTATTAGGGTCTTTACCTTAAAAACACTTGCAACACAACTGAACTATCCCAAAAGATATAATGCAACATCAACAACTTTCTCATAGCAGCTTCTCTTATAGTAGCTTCTCTTATAACAACTTCACATTTGCTTCTTCAAATAACTGCAACTGCTTAAAAAAATAACTTTAAGTCTCACCTGGGAGTCACAACTTACCGGAGCCCTAATCATGAGTACATGTTGCAATCCTTGTCACACCCTACCCAAGTTGAGTTTCATAAATTTATTTAAAGTTAAATATTATTTCATACATTTATTTTTAGAAAAAATGAAATAATCTATATTTATTTAGATTTTTTTAAGGAAAAAAGAAGGCTTTACATACAATCCATAAAATTTTGATCTTCTAACATTTCTAATATCCAAGCAAAATATCTACATATATATACCACACAAATATTTAACATCACATCAAAAATTCTATCATTACTATATTTGTAAGAGGGATTAACATATTTATCACCCAATTCTTTTGCATTATCATATTTAACACCTAAAACTCAAATATTAGCTATTAGCACATCAAACATACCATGCCATTGCATGTCTGTCAAAAAAAAAAAAATGGAACTGTCGCATCACTGGTCACTTGCCTTTCTTTCTCATCTCCTTTCAACTCTACGATTACTGCAACAATGACCCCTTCTAGCACTTCATCAATCAACTTCCACAAAGTTGAGGAGGTGAAATCTATATTGGGACTCCTTCCAATATAGTGGGCTAAAATTTTCATCTCCACCAACACCTCCAACCACTACATGTTTGGCAATCAAGGACAAGTCAATGGACTGCTAGTTCACTAGCTCACCTTGAAATTTTGCATTTGCATTACTACATCCAAGGATTGAAAAAAAATATCAAAACTATGCAAGTATGCATCTAAGATGTACAAAAGTGACATCTATTATCTACAAGTATAGTAAAGAGCTCCCTATCGTTATCTATATGAATCAAAAGCCTCCTCATGGACTTTTCTGCCACCGTGCTCCTCACACTTGCCGCCTATGACCACGTAATTGTTCCATTGGCTCTTTGGCTCATAGGGAATGTGGAGGAAATCTCCAACCGTCTTTGAATTGGTATAGGCCTAGACATCTCCATCTTTCTTAACATCGTAGCTGCACAGATGGAGAACTGGAGTTTCGTTGGTGTAACACAGGGGGCATATCATCACAATTTATCCTTTTGAAGCGACTGAGTGGTGACGGGCGATGTTACGAGCTTTCTTTTTTTAAAAAATTTGTAACGGCTGGTATGGTATGCCCATAACACTTAAGTTCAGGTGTTTAAATATGATAATACATAAGAATTTGGCGACATGTATGTAATCACTTACTTTTAAAAATAATTTTCAGGTAGATGATTTTGTCACTAGTGTTATAAGTATAAATATTAAACCTTAGGTGTTATGTTGTAGTATGTAATTTTTTTATAAATTAACAATTAATAAGAATAATAAAAAACATAACTTGTCCCAAGTATAAATTTGGTTCAGAGGATCAAAAGGCTGCCGGCCGAATCGCGTTTTAGGGTTTCTACCGGGCGTCGATAGGGAGGTCTCGGCGGGAATGAATCCTGATCGGAGCGGCCGAGCGGCATTGATTTCCTTGGAGATGGCCGCAGCGCCTTCCTATTTTTTGTTTTCTTACCCGGTCCTTCGTTCTTTTTCTTTTAATTTTAGTTTTAGATCTTGATTTCTTCGATATTTCTTTACTGCTTTTCGTCGACTTTAAAGATTGTGGAGGCAGCTATGATGGTTCTCTCGTTAATCCGAACCCTCTTTTATCATGAGGACAATTCAAATCCATTCATATACATATTTCTGAGCTCCTCCTTTTCAGATCTTTAGGGCTTGCAGCATTCGATTGAGTTTTCGTTTCAATTGTTCATATATTTTTGTGAATTTTTTAATTTTCAGATTTCTGAAACATGAACGATCTCCTGGCTGAAAGTTCTAATAAACTGTCATCCATTGAAGATAAATTGTTTTATGATTTTTTATTAAACTGATTTTTATTTATTTTTGGACAATTAAGCACTGGAAATAATGCTATGATTTTTTATTCAAATTTGATTCGGGCATAATTTATTTTATGATCATAAAATTTTAAATAAGCAACTCATTTAATTTATTTGATTTGAACTTAACATTAATCTAATTTTGTTGAACTTCAACAAATTGAGGTAGTTTTTATTGAGCTTAGATTAAAGTCCAAACTTTTAAACTAAACATGAAAATCTTGCTCTTACAAGCAAAGTTTTATAATCTGCACGCCTATGTGTACAAGTTGCTACAGAAATCTGTCTTCTTTTCTAAACAATAGCTATGATAAATTTCTTTCTGTTCTAGATTAAATGCATATATGTGCGAAAATTTTGAAGGTTTAGGCGAAAGAATGGGAAGAATTGAAAGTATAGGATTTATTTATTTGTCTTTAGTAAATTTTTTAAATTTGTATGAAGTTTCAATTGAAATTTGAATTCCATTAGTATTATATTAATATGTAACTTCTTGCCAAAACTATGATTTGAGTTTTTATTATTTAGCTTTTAAATTAATTTTTAGTTAATAATATAAAAAAGTACTTTATTTTTATATTATTTTTAATCATATTTTATTTAAATTAATTATATTTTTAGTTATAATTTATAGTTTTTAGTTAGAGAAATTTACATACATGCGGCACAATTTTTATGTATTTACATATTTAACATGTAAAGTTTAATATTTACATTTATAGCACCTTGGTTTGATAAAATTTATTTATGAAAATTTGTGTTTTATTAGAAATGACGTGATAGTGATGTTTTTTATGTGATATTAAAGATTGGATTAAAGCTTTTTATTGGGATTTAAATGCTATTATTCACAATCATAAATAAATTATCTAATAAATTTAATTTTTTTCATCTAACAACTGAATAATAATATAAGTATATACATTTGTTCAAGTACAAGCTCTAATCAATTATTGTCTTGAAAAGCTTGCAAATATTGCTCATTTACTGCCCTACTTGATGGGTTCACTATCCCCAACTAATATACTCTTTTCTTTTTTCCTTAAAATTATGTAAATCATTAGAACATCAACGGATTTTTATCATTGGCATGAATCCCAAAGCATAACATGAATCTCGCGTTAAATTTTTTAGGAAGGAATGTTTATAGTTCAATTCAAGATAATCAAAAACTCCGATTTAAGTAAATTTATTGTCAAATTGATCAGTTTGACAAGATAAACATAATGACACCAAAATTGACCTAATTTAAGTTAAATCAAGCCCAGTTCAAGCTATTAAGTCATTTTTGGAAGTTTCTGGTGCCCATTTCGAAGGTCAAATAGATTCCAATTCTAATAAGCTTATAGATAATTTTCACTTAGTGAGACGAATTTAATTAGCCCAATATCACTAAATTTCAACATTGTTAAGACATTCAAAAATGCTATCCTATTGAGAGAATCTCTCTGGCCCGATAGAGTGATCCATATTTTTTCTTTATTTGTAGAGATGTCTAAGCCCTATTTATCTTTTGAGAGAGAACTAGACCTTGAACCAGAGGAAGGAGTTGAATCACCCATTTTTACATAGAGGGTATAGTGAACGCTCCCCACTCATATAGTTATTGACCACTGTTGACTACCACTTGCTGGTCAATATAGACCATTGGCCACCATTTGCTCCTTGTGCTGAAATCTCTTGCTAAGTCACAAAATACATTGCATAAACTCAACATTCATCGTAGATCAATAAAGTTTTCGACAGAGCAATACATCATCCAGTGCACGGTGTAGTGTTGATCGCCAAGACTGTGTGATGGAGGTGGGTGGCCTTTTTTATGAGATAAAGTATTAAAATTTACTATTGATGTTTGGATTTTGGTCGCATGTTATGATGTGGAGGTTTTGGTGGAATGTTAAAAGATTTAGGAGGGAATGATGACTATAATATCAAGACGGATTAGGCTCGTTTGAGCTGATTGAAATTATCTTTTTGGAAAAGTGACTTAATAAAAAGTAAATGGCTAGAAATGATTATTGGTGGTCAGCTTAGGATGTGTACTTATGATCTGGATTAGATGGGTGAGTTCATAAGGGCGTTTAGGGTTAGGGAACTTGACTAGGTTTTAATATACTGTTGCTTAACCAAGAGCTACAAAGAGGAGCTTGGAATGGTTAAAATGCTTTGGTTGTTGGTTTGTTGATATTATAAAAAGCATAGGAAGTGGATGAAAAATGGTGAAGAGTTTAACGG
>NEWO01001011.1:108518-120539 GCA_003013225.1 Phalaenopsis aphrodite
TAGGCATCAACCATTGAGCACCCAGACACTGCGATACTAGTGGCTAGGAGCTCAAATGTTGGGCATCGAGGTGCCCATTCAACCTTAAGCATATAGAGAGCTTGACACCTAGGCAATTAGGCGCCGACAACTGTTTTGGACAGTTACTATAGCTCAAGTGCCATGTCATGGGGAAATCGTGTGCTAAAGGTGGGAGCCATGGATGTTAAGTGGAAAAGCTTATAAATAGTCATGTGTTACTGCTTTTGAGTGATTGATGCCCTTGGGAGAGAGATTTATGAGAGATTAAGAGAGGATTGATGAGAGATTGATTACTTAAGGGTTTTTCTTGCTTTAGGGAACCAAAGTTTTTCTTCTAAGTGCTGAGGGAGTGGTGTTCTATCAAGCAAGAGTGGGTAAATCAGGAAGAGTGTTGTTTTAGAGTCAACTTTGGTCATTGTAAAGGAGGAATATCTGAGTATCTTTGTTTATTATTTTATATATCTCAGTTGTAATAAAGATTTAATGGATTTCTCTTGTGTTGAATACATTTGTTTGGAGAAATTAGCATGCTTCTTGGGTAAACCTTTATCGCTTTCTTCTGATGATTAGGATGGATGAATGACATGTGAAGTGCTATGTAATTTAATTATTATCAAATGGTGATGATTAACCTTAAGAACTTTATTTACTTTTCAATCTGGCCAAGTGAATTGTCAAAATGTGTTGTGAACCATATGACTTGGGAAAGCTATGGTAGAATCAACTAAGTTAATCACATTAGACAATAAGGTATATGTTGATATGTCTTGTGGGGAGATGAAAATGTAAGGGAAACATACTTTGAAGGGATAATTATGGGATTAAAAGAATTAAACTCATTTCTATCCAAGATTCTTTATGTGCTCGGGAGAGGGTAAAGAAGATTGCTGCTCATATTTGTCATTGGATATTTTACTACTTGTACGATACATTCCGTGTCATTCACTTAACTTATTACAAGGATGAGCATTCGAAGTATTTGATATCTTTCAATCGAAATTGCTAAAAATAGGATTACCTATTTATGATTTAAATTTAATGTTTGTTGTAACACATTAGGTTAGCTTTCCAGACTTTAACATTTTCAACTTTTCATGTCAATACTTAAAACAAATAGAATAGAAATTTTCATATTTTGAATTACTTGATTCTTTGTAGGATCAACATTCCAGACTCTAAAATCTGATATTACTGATACGACATATGCACTTGCATGAGCCCCTAGTGTGTGGTTACGCTTGTACGCATGTTCAAGTTTTTGACGACATTGCCTAGGAGTGACGGTGATTTGATTTAAGAAAAGTTCAGTTTAATTAAGGTCTTAGAATTGGAAAATGTGTCATGTTAATTTCTCGTGTTTAATTATTTTTATTTTTTTTAAAACCTAAATTATTTTCATTTGATTGTGTGTGAACTTTTAGGATTAGGGATCTCTAGTTTGTATATGCATAGTTTAGAACCTATGTTACTTGAACCACACAATTTTGAGTTAGAGATAACTATTAGAAAAATTCAGAAACAAAAGAGAATTGAACAACTCATAGGAGAGATGGCAAACAATCCACAAAACAACCTATAAATTCAGGAACCAACCCATGAACATCCAAATGCACATAGACCCTTAAGAAACTATGTTAACCCTACCACAGATGAAATCAATTTAAGTATTCAAACCCTTTCATAGAAGCTAACACATTCAAACTAAAACTTCCTATCATCCAAATGGTACAGAACAACCAGTTTGGGGGAACCCCATCTGAAAATCCAAACTTACATCTAGCGAGTTTCTTGAAACTCTGTGACATTTTGCTATAACAGTGTTTCCACGATACTTTTAGCTTAAGGCTTTCCCTTGCTCATTCAGGGAAAAAGCCAAAATGTGGTTAAAATCATTAGCACTTAGATCAATTAAGACGTTGAGTGACTTAGCCCAGAAATTCCTAGCTAAATATTTCAAACCTTCAAAAATTGCTAAACTTAAGAATGATATAACTTCATTTTACCAGCATGAATGTGAGATGATTTATGAAGATTGAGAATGATTTAAGGAGCTTTTTAGGAAGGGTCACCATCATGCACTACCCGATTTGTTGATATTCAAACCATTTACAACTATTTAGTAGGATCTCTTAGGACTATTATAGATGCCGCCACTAGTGAGTCGCATATGTCAAAGCTATTTGATGAGTCCAATTCTCTGATTGAGGAGATGACTACCAACAATTTTTAATGGCCTTTAAATGAGTGAACCCCATAAAGGTAGCAAGATTACATGACATATACATGCTTTCAATTCTAACTTCTCAGCTAGTTGTTATATCTAGAAGCAAGACCAATTAAGGATGATCCAATCTCAAGGACCACATGTAATTAAAGAAAATTCATTCAAAAAATTGATTGATGCTAACACTTCATCTTTTAAAACTCAAATCACAATCAATAATAAGATTTACAACTCTTATTACAATTATTACAATCCCAACTGGTGGAATCAATCAAACTTTAGTTAGAACAATAATCAAGATTCAGCGAACCAATAAAAGGGGAGTAATCAACCTAACCTTGTTCAGAATTGGAATAATTATGGTAGTTCTAACATGTGACCTTCTTATTCTAACATGATACCTTCTTATTCTTTTATTTTTAATGCAAACCAACCAATCAATGAAAAGAAGTTGTCTTGAGAAGAAGTAATTTTTACAATTGAGGAATTAGCTACAAAGCCAAAGTGTAGCTATTGTTAAAATAGAGAACCAATTGGGATAGATTGCAAACTCACTTAGCAGTCAAACTTAAGGACTTAGCAGCTGACCCAATGAACTCTTTCTAGTAACATTGGGGCGAAACTTATGGAAATTATAGTTATCACGTGAAGACAATGAAGTTGAGGAGTAGATGAGAGTTTGAGGAAGTGGTCCAAAAAGATTCTAAGGTAGAGAAAGAGAAAATGGAACCTGCAAGACTTATGGAAGAACTTTCCAAAGATTAAGGAAAACTATTCTTACCCACTGTGAATAAATTAGAAAGACTACCGCCACTATTTCCTCATATAATCCAAAAACAAAAAAAACTAGATAAAAAATTTTCATGATTCTTAGAAGTATTCAAGAAACTGACAATGAACGTCCCTTTCACAGAGGCTTAAGAGTAGATGTCCATCTATGGAAAGTTCATGAAGGAGATCCTTAATAATAAGAAGATATTTAGAGATTATGAGATGCTATCACTCAACGAGGAGTGTCGAGCTATCATTTAGAAGAAGCTTCCTCAGAAGCTTAAGGATCCCGAGATCTTTACTATTCCATGTGAAATTGGAGAGAAGTTCTATGACAAGGCTCTATGTGATTTTGGTGCAAGCATTAACCTTATTCGAGAGGGGTTTTAGAGGATGTTCTAGTGGAAGAGGATAAATTTATCTTCCAAGTTGATTTCATTATATTAGATATGCATGAAGATAAGGATATCCTCATCATATTAGGTAGACCTTTCCTAGCCATTGATAGAGCAATGATTGACGTGCATAAAGGAGAATTGGTAATGAGAGTAAACATTTAGAAGGTAACATTTAATGTGTTAAAATCTATGAAGCTTCCTTCAAATTATAATGAAGATGCATGTTTTAGGATGGACCTGAATGATAATTTGTGTGGCAGCCACTTTCGGAAGAGTTGTAATTTTAAATAACTGGAGCAAGATTTTAGTGAAGATGATTCTACAAATTTATGGATGAATCTGCTCTTTTGTTTGAAGATAATCCAAGAATTTTTAGAGAGTTGTTTGAAACACTTGATACTGAAGAAATTGTAAACCTCTTATTCCTTCCATTGAGGAACCCAATGAACTTGAGATGAAGGTGCTTCCCAAATATTTGAAGTATGCTTACATGGGAAAGTCATCTACATTGTTGAGAATTATATCCTTAGAACTGAGTAGCTCAAAAGAGGAAAAATTGATGAGTGTTTTGAGGAACTTTAAAAACGCTTTTAGATGGACCTTAACAGACATAAAGAGTATTAGTCCTTTAATATGTATGCATAAGATCTTGATGGAGGAAAATCATAAGCACTAGGCAGATCCTCAAAGTAGAATGAACCTTATTATGAAAGAATTTGTTAAGAAGGAGTTTTTAAGTGGCTAATGTGGGTATTATCTATCCCATTTTAAATAGCATTGGGTTAGCCCTATCCATTGTGCTTCTAAGAAAGGGGGAGTGATTGTGCTAGTGAATGAATAAAATGAATTGATCCCCACTAGATATGTCACCTGGTGGTGTATATATATTGATTACATATATTTAAACTCATTCACTAAGAAGAATCATTTTCCTTTACCCTTTTTAGATGAGATGTTTGATAGGCTAGCCGATTGACACACTTAAAAATTACCTACTTTTGATGTATATTTTATGCTCAATTTTAATGATTTTTAATGATATTACACTTTAAAAGAAAGTATTTTGGATATTTTTGGTTTTAGGTACCAGAAATGGACTTTTAGAGAAAATGAAGCAAAAATGATGTAATTTGGAGTAAAAACGAGCAAGAAAGAAAATTATGACTTGAAACATTTCAATATATCTTTCTATGCTTAATCTAATTTAGATTTCTCATATGTTTTAAAATAAAATTACACTTAAATTAATGTTATTTTCATGCTTATTTTGTAAGTATATTTGTTAGGAGCGAAACACAACTGAAATGGGGCGAAACAGAGGAGCTGCTGCAGGGTGTCGTCTGAGGTGCGAAAATCCAGAGAACTAGCCCCTGAGGTGCCAGAGACGATATAAGATGGATTAAGGCAATTCATGATGAATTTTGAGCAGATTTTGAAGGCTCCAGATGATTCAAATGCCCCATGGAGTGTTTTAATACATCTAGCCACTTTCGAAGGCACTTTAATGAAGGGATATGTCTCTTGAATTAATGGATATAACTTTTAGGATTAAAAAAGTGTGACTTTTGGAGAGAAATTTGGAGGGAATTTTGAATTCTTTTTGAATGGAGGCAACCACTAATTAAAAAGGAGAGCAGTCTAGGGCATGCATGTGGCATGGAGAAGAGTTTAGAGAAAAAGATGAGAGAGGCGAGTAAGAGAAAGAGAGTGAGGGATTTGGAGATTTTCTTCTAGGTTTGTAAAAGGAGAGGGAAAGTGATAAGTTTTTTCTTCATTACATTTCTACGAGAGAATTAAGTGTGATTGTAAAGAGAGAAAGTGATTAAAGGGAACTTCTAGGGATTTGCTTGGGAAAAAGTGCGAGATAAGTTGTGTTATTTTATTTTATTTTTGTTTTATAAACTTATTTATATATATGAAATCCATTTTTTGTCGCATTCTTCTCATGAATTCTGAGTAGTCTTCTTTATCCTTCTCCCTACACTGAGATATGATTTTGTGAAGAATTGATTTTGTGTTATACGATTTTAAATAATAATAATTTGTGATGATTTGAACTCCGATATTTATTTACATTTGATTTAGCCAATTGAAATGTTAAAATCTGTTAAGAAACATATGATCCGAAAGGACTATGATTTCTACAGCATGGTGAGAGTCACATTCAATTTCATGGGTGAGAATGTAATCCATGGGGTAAATAAAGATAAAAACTTTGTTGGATGCAGCATTGGAAATTTTAAGGTGACATATTAAAATCCCCAATTTGGTTGAGTTTATTGGAAACTAATGTGAGATTGTTAGCCCTCAGGCGAGGGAGAAGTTGGAGCTCTGAAGTGAGAGACAGTAGCCTCCCAACCTAACTACGAAATTTGGGACCAAACTCTCGATTAGTCAATATTCTTTACGCACTTGAAAGAGGGTAAAGAATATGATTGCTTTTAGTTGACATAAGACAATTATATATATATATATATATAGATATATATATATAAAGATGCTGGCGGCTGGAGGGGAAGCTCTGCTAGAGTTTCTGGCTGGTTGAAGGAGTATGGTTGCTGCTTCAAGTTGGAGGTGGTAGAGTTTGCCCTACTGGATGCCTTTGGTGAACATAGAGTTCACTGGTTGTTCTCCTTTTACTGCTCCTTTAAATCCTTCCTTGGCACTGTTACATTGGTGGTTGATGTTCCATTTTCAGCTCACTTCAGTGGCACTGTTCCATTAGCTTCTTTTTCTTATTTGTTTCATTAATACTGGGGGAGCTCTCATTTCCCCTGGCCTTTGGGATTTATTCTTTGCTGAAATCCCTTTGGGGGGAAAACTCCACTGGTCCCTTTTGCTTGCTATCTCCTTGGGTGTCAGAAGTGGCTTTGCCTGTTATTCTGCTTTCTTCTGGACAGCTTTTTACTGTCTAGCTAAACTTAAAGCTCCTGCTTGTTTTGGAAGTGTGATGGCCTCTTCCATTGATATTTCCACTGATTTCCAATGGACAAAAGCAACTTATGCTGCAGTGGTTGGAAAATCAACTGATACTTTACAAGATTATGACCTTCTAGTATTCCCACAGGAATTCCATGATACTGCTGCTGGAAAAGGAAGTAGTCCTTGTATTCACCCTCTTGGGTCTAAAGAAGGTGAAACAGTTGTTTACTTCACTACCAAGGAAATTGATGCTTTAAGGGAAGAGGTTAAGTTCACCTTAGTAGGCAAATTTCAGCTAGGGCATCCTAAAATGGAACTAGTTAGAAGTTTCTTTGAATCACTGAAGTTTATAGGGAATCGAAAAATTGGGCTTTTGGATGGAATGCATCTCCTAATCTAGTTGGCAGCTGAGGAAGATTATGCAAGATAGTTTGCTAAACAATTTGTTAACATTGTTGGAACAGTTATGAAGATCATCAAATGGACTCCAGGGTTTGATCCTAGTAATGAACCTCCTGTGGTCCCCCTCTGGTTCAAATTACCTGGCCTTCCACTCCTCTACTTCAAGCTTAATGCTCTATTTAACATTGGTAGAGCATTAGGCACACCTCTAAAAGTGGATGCTCCCACTTATAATAAGGCCAGACCTGGCCTTACTAGAATTCAAGTTGAAAGAGATATCACACTCCCTGAACTGAAGAGAATTTGGATTGGTTCTGATGCTGAAGGTTTCTGGCAGGACATAATAGCTGAACAAAAACCTTACTATTGTTCACATTGCAAGATGTTTGGTCATACTGTAGACAAATGTTACATATTACATCCCCCAAATAGGAAGCTGGCAGGAAGAAACCACACGGCTACTGAAAGAATTGTAACTAATGCTGCAAGGGGTCTTACTGAAGAAATAATGTTAGAAAATAGACAAGAAACAAATCAAAGGCTAGAAAAATCACCCCCAAGAATGAATGAGGTCCCACCAGATGCTGATCCTCTTGGAGAGCTATCTGAGCCTAACAGTCAAGCTAGCATCCCAATACAAAGACCAATCAGAAAGGAAGATATTGAAATCACAATTGTCACACCCACATCCCACTTGCAAGCTGAGATGGGAAGCAAATTATCACAGAGATACCTAACAAAGCTCCAAAGGAACCAATTATTTTTGAATTGAAACAACCATTGAGGAAGATTGGCAAATTAAAACAGCAAGGAAAAGAAAAAAACCAGGGACATAAGTGAAAAAATTACAATCAGGGGTACAATCTATGAAGGTTGAAAGAGCAAGGAATGGTTCTCCACTTCTTAGAGGAAGGAGCAGATCTAGATCCCAACCTTCCCCACATCCTCCACTTCATGATTAATCTACTTTGCTGGAATATAAGGGGGATGGCTAACCCTCTGTCACTAAAAAGAGTTTTATACCTGAACTTTAAATACAAACTGTGGTGTATTGTTATCCTTGAACCCATGGTTCACAAGAACTCTCAAAATCTAATTAAAAAGTTTGCTGGCTTCACCAATTTTCGGAATACTAATAATAAAATTTGGATTTTTTTTGCAGAAGAGAAACCAACTCAAATATTCTAATTGATCATCCACAATTTGTCCACCTCTCATTCAATGAATGGACATAAGGGTGAAGCTACCTTCATCTATGCTGGATGCACAAAGGATGCTAGAAAGGAGCTGTGGAATAGGTTGATTAACATCAACCAATAGCTGGACTCCCCATGGCTTCTAGGGGGTGACTTCAATTGTATCACTTCTATCATTGAAAAATCTGGAGAAAGAACCCCTAATCTTGCCAAGATGAACACCTTCAGAGATAATATCCACAGGGCTGGTCTCTTTGATCTGGGTTTCANGAAAAATCTGGAGAAAGAACCCCTAATCTTGCCAAGATGAACACCTTCAGAGATAATATCCACAGGGCTGGTCTCTTTGATCTGGGTTTCAAGGGGCCTACTTTCACTTGGAAAAGGGGAGCTAATTGGGAGAGGCTTGATAGAATGTTGGTTAATGATGCATAGTTTAACCATTTCCTCCTCACTTTTGTTACTCATCTTAGTCTTGATGGCTCAGACCATAGACCAATACTTATAAGCATTACTTCAACCGATAATTATAACTCCTCCCCCCTTTTAGATATCTCAACATTTGAGCTACACACCCTTCCTATAATAAGTACATTGCTGATCTATGGAAAGGGGTTTCCCATCTTGACCCCCTTGTCAAGCTAAGTTTACTACAAATCAAGATTGCTAAAGCCCTCAGAGGTTGGAGCTGGGAAACTTTTGGAAATGTTCATGTCAAAGTCCAGGAGGCTAAAGATGAAGTCAAAGATTTGTAGCAAAGAGGATAGCTTGGCATTGAGGAGGAAAAGAAACTGATGACAGAACAACCTTCTTAGTGCCATTGATCATCAGTAAAAATTCCTTAAACAAAAGGCAGCTATGAATATTTTCATTGATGGGGATAGAAACACTAGATTCTTTCATGCCTACATTAAATATAAAATAAAGTGCAAAACTATCCATGCTATCCAAAATGCCAATAGCCAGTGGTTACATGACAATACTGATATAGCTAATGATGCTATAAGTTATTACAAAGATTTACTCAATTAGGAACAAAACTTCAGACCCTCTATTGAGAAGGCACACTCCCTTGCTGAACTGAACTACATTGTTGGCCTCAAGCTTACTGGCATCCCCAATGAAAAGGAAATTTGGAATGCAATCAGCTCCATAGATAGCAATAAATCTGCTGGCCGTGGTGGCTTTACTGCTGAATTCTACAAGAAGTCCTGGGAAATTATTAAGGCTGATGTTATTGCTGTTGTTACAAGCTTCTTTCAAGGCAATAATCTTCCAAAGTACTTTTGTTCCTCCACCACTGTATCAATCCCTAAATCTGACCTACAACATAATTGGAACCACTTCAGACCTATCTACTTGACCACTGTCATTAGTAAAACCATCAGCAAAATCATTGTGAATAGGCTACAACCTCACCTGGACTCTATAATTAAACCCAACAAAATAGCCTTTGTGAAAGGTAGGTCCATCATTGATAATACTCTTTTGGCTCAAGAACTTTTACAGGATTTGAATAAAACTTATAGAGGGGGCAATATGGTATACAATCTGGACTTAAGGAAAGCTTATGATACCATAAGCTGGGATTTCATATTGGATGTTTTGGGTGCCAGAGGCTTTAACAGTGAATTCTGTCATCTGATTAGGAGGTAGCTGCATAACAATGAACATTCCATCCTGATAAATGGGCAAGGGAGGGGCTCTTTCACTACTGCTAGAGGATTAAAGCAAGGGGATCCATTATCACCCACCATCTTTATATTTGCAATTGATTACTTATCTAGAATGCTTGATGAAGCCTTGTTGAATCACAATCACAACAGATACCATCATAGATCCAACAATGCCATTACCCATTTACTGTATGCTGATGACATAATGGTATTCTCCAGAGCCAACAAAAATGCTATCAGAAAAGTTTTTCAGACATTACAAAAATTCCAAGCTCATTCAGAAATGTCCTTCAATCCAACAAAGTGTCAGATGGTCTTCTATAAACATGCATCCTCCACTCATAAACATTGGGCATCTGAATATACTGGCTTCACAACTTCTCAAATCCCAGTTAAGTACCTTGGGGTGCTTCTTATCACTGGCAGAACCAAACAAACTCAGTTTGATGAGGTTTTGAACAAAATATCTAGCCTTCTCAATGGGTGGACACAGACCTTCTCGTCTAATGGGGGAAGAATTACTTTGTTAAAAAACATTATCACTACCTTTCCATCTTATATACTGCAAATGACTACCATTAGGAAAAGCACTCAATCTCAGCTGGAGAGAATATTTAATAAATTTATGTGGTCTGGTCAAAGACAGCAAATGCATTGGGCTTCCTGGAGAAAGCTACTAAACCTCAAAGTGATGGGGGTATTGGATTTAAGGATCTTGATCAACTCCTTCAAATTAATTTTTTTAAACTCTGGATTAAGTTTAGAACCCAAAATTCTCTGTGGGAAAAATTCATGTGGGGTAAGTATTGCAAAGATCAGCACCCCACACTGGTCCTAAGGAAAATTGGTGATTTTAAAATTTGGGTAAAAATGCTGAAAATCAGACATATTGCTGAAACCAATTACAGTTGGGATTTGGGCAAAGGGGATATCAAGTATTGGCTTGAAAATTGGTGTCCCAAAGACTGGTTATCCCCCATTACCAATATCTACAACAGTGATTTGAAAGCGGCTGATTGCTGGGATGGTGATGAATGGTCCCTGGTTAAGTTATCTAATCTTCTGCAACCTCACTCTATTACTAAAGTGGCCAGTATAAAGTTTAATAGAAGTACAACTGACAAAGTTTTATGGCAGACTACTTCCCAGCAAAGCCTCATCAAAGCCATATACTCCAAAAGCTTCAGTTGGGAGAAAACATCCTAGGGTGATTATTTATGGAATAAATTCCTTTCCCCTTCTATGTCCTTTTTCTGTTGGAGAATATTTCATAAAATGATCCCTACTGATGACATTCTAAAGCTGAAGGAATTGAGGGGTCCCTCTAAATGCTGCCTATGTAAGAAGGAGGAGGAAACTCATAATAATTTATTCTTTGAATGCAATTTTGCTCAACTGGTTTGGAAACAATTTCTGAATCAGTTGACAATTGATGAGAAAGAATTCACTTGGGATACGTTGGTCAATTGTTGGTTGTACTGGCAGAAAAGAAAGTATGCTGCTATTCCTTCTAGTATTGCTTGGTTCATCTGAATGGAAAGAAACAAGGTCAAATTTGAAGAAGCTAATCCAAATGTGGGGAAAACTGCTAGAAATTATTTAACCTACCTACATAAGATGATCAACTGGAAAAGATTTCCTAACATTTCCAACTCCTGTACACCTATTAATTTAGAACCTATTCAAGTCATCAGAGTCTACTGGAAAACCCCAAAACATCTTACTGTGAAGATTAACACTGATGGAAGCTTTACTAAAAATGGAGCTGGTGTGGGAGGTATCTACAGAAATCATTTGGGTAAGTGCCTGCTGTACTTTTATACTCCTGTTCTGGCCAATGATGCCACTGAGACTGAACTCATTGCTGTGTATTGGGCAATCAATCTTGCCACTAAGGCTAATTGAAATATGATTTGGCTAGAAGTGGACTTTGTTGTGATTATTCCCCTTTTAATTTATGAGGATGAGACTCCTTGACATTACTCATACTGGCTACATAAAATCAAAGATTTTACTAGCAAGATACAAATCCAGTTCACTTTCATCTATAGGGAAGGAAACAAGCCTGCAAATTGGTTGGCCTAACTTGGATCACACTCTAATGAGACTGAGGTTGCTGTCAACCCTCCACCTGCTCTCCTTTATCTGCTGCAAGGAGATACCCTAGATGTCCCCCACATCAGAATGGCCTATAAGGACACATGATTAATGTGGGGGAAGATGCAATCTTACATTCTCTTTCTCTCTTTGTTGAGTCATTGTAATTTGTTTCCTTTTTGGGGGGTGATATTTAGCCTTTTTTGGGGGAACTCTTGGGTTCCTATATTGAACCAAAAAGAGGAGTCCCCAACCCCCTTTCTGATGTCTGTACTAGTCTTTTTTACTTCAACATGTAGGGAGTCATAAGAAAC
>NEWO01001011.1:138837-152499 GCA_003013225.1 Phalaenopsis aphrodite
ATTTTAATTTATACACAATCCATATACTCATTATAAAGGGGAAAGATGCTTTCTTAAATTTGAACTCTTCGTCACAAAAATTTTACTTAGCTTTTATTAGTTTACTTTTGAAGTTTATAAATTAGTTTAGAAAACTTAGTTCTTTTAGTTACATTTCTGTTAGCATTCATTAAACCTATTTTAATTTGTCTTTCTTACTATAATTTTATAGTTTGAATGTTGTGATTTATGTAATTATCATAAGAATTTCCATTTTCCAAACTAAGACTAGATAGTAGTAGACTAGAATTAGCCTAAGCGATTTCTTACTGTGCTTCTCTATGGGATCGGTACTGAGGTTTTTAAGGAAAGCCCTATATTACTTGAAGTGATACGTACACTTGTGTAGAACCCCTAGTGTGTGAACTTTTTTATACATATTTTGTATAACATTTTGATTTTACACATTAAATACTTAAATTAAATTAGCTCAAGATTTTGACAATATTTTTGGAAGCTATATTACTGCGTAAGTTTGGGATGGGTCAAGTTTTTGGCACTGTTACCAGAGATTTAAATTGACATAAAACACGCAGAAAAATAACACACACCAGAGGTGCATCACTGACCACCCATATCTTTGATTTTTGGATGGGTATTCAGGGTACCATCAAATTCTTATTATTCTTAAAGATTAGAATAAGGATGCATTCATGAGTCCTTATGAGACTTATGCTTTTAGAGGAATGCCTTTTGGATTAGGTAATGCACCTATGCAATTTCAGTGGTGAATAATGTCAATCTTCTGTGAGCTGATTGAGAAAGTTGTAGAAGTATTCAAGGACAATTTCTCAGTTTTTGCCCCTTCATTTATTTCTAGTTTAGATCATCTGGTCAAGGTACTGAGACATTTTGAAGAAATCAATCTTGTTCTCAATTAGGAAAAGAGTGAATTTATGGCATCTATAAGAATTATTTTAAGTCACCAAATTTCTGAGAGAGTTATGAAGGTAGATCCAACCAAGTTCAAGTTTTTGAAAAACTTTCCCCACAAACTTCATCGAGGGGATTTAGATGTTTCTTGGAACATGCTAGATTTTACTTGCAATATTTTATGTATTGCTAAAAAATTGCTAAGCTCTTATGGAATTTGTTGGAAAAGCATGTTTTATTCAATTTTGAGCACAATTTCTTAGCTACCTTCAACACTTTAAAGGAAAAGTTAGTTACTGCTCCTATCATTGTTTCACTTGATTGAAGAATCCCATTCAAGCTAATGTGTGATGGGAGTGACTATGCTATATAAGAAATTATAGGACAAAGGTATGAAAATTTTTTTTGAGTTGTATACTTTGCTAGCAAGACCCTTAATTAATCCAAATTAACTACACTACTACTGAAAAGGAGCTTCTGGCCATACTATATGCTTTCGACAAATTATACTGTATTTAATTGGTACTAAGTGTACTATTTATACTAATTATTCCACTATTACGTATCTGATGTTGAAAAAGGATGCCAAACTAAGGTTGACCAAATGGGTCTTATTATTATAAGAGTTCGATATCGAAGTTGTGGATAAGAAAGGTACTGGGAATCAGATAGAGAATCAATGCTCAAGACTAGATCAAGGAATTTTTTTAGCATTTGATGAAGATTTCAATGAAAATTTTTCTGATGAGCAACTGCTTGTTGTTACTAATTGGAAAATTTTGTGGTATGTTGACATAGTAATTATATAGTCAGTGATATTTTACCCTAAGATATGAGACACCATCAATGGAAAAAGTTTATTCATGGTGCTAGATATTACTTTTGGGATTACCCATACCTTTATAGGAAATGCAAAAACCAGGTGTTTACCCATAGAAGAGACCCAATTTATTATTAGGAAATGTCATGATTCTGAATTTGGGGGACATTTTAGGGTGTATAGAACTACTGCTAAGATTTTACAATCAGGATTTTATTTGCCTACTCTATTTAGGGATGTAAATAAATTTATAAAAACTTGTGATAGATACTAAAGATAAGGAAATATTTTTAAGCAAGATGAAATGCCCCTAATTTTCACTTTAGAGATTGAAATTTTTTATGTTTTGGGTCTAGACTTCATGAGACCCTTCATACCTTTTTTAGGGAATTTGTATATTTTTATACCTGTGGACTTTTTCTTAAAGTGGATAGAGGCAGTGACCCTGCAAAATTGTGAAGTTCAAAGTGTAACTAAAATGTCATGCTTAGATTTATCAATAGTGATGGGGGGAGTCACTTTAAAAAAAGAAGGATAGAGGGGAACTATGGTATAAAACATAAGATATCCATAATGTATTGTCCCTAGGAATGTAGAGTAGCAGAATTACCTAATAGATAAATAAAAAGGATTTTAAAGAAGACAGCCAATCTTAGCAGAAAGGATTGGGCTTTGAGACACGATGATGTTTTATGGGCCTAAGGACTTCTTAAAAAACACCTATAAGGATGTCAACATGTAGGCTCATATTTGCTAAAGCTTGTCACTTACCAGTTGAATTGGAGCACAAAACATATTAGACTATTAAAAAGTTTAATTATAATATGAAAGAGGTTGGCGAGAAACATTTACTACAATTAAATGAACATGATGAGATTAGGTAAAAATCTTATGAAAATTCCAAAATATAGAAAGAGAGAACGAAAAATTGACATGATAAGAAGATTCTTAGGAAAAAATTTGAGCTTGGAGAAGAGGTTTTATTATAGGATACATGATTGAAATTATTCTTAGGAAAACTAAAATTTAGGTGGTCAGGACCAGTCACTGTAAGAAAGGTGTATCCTTTTGGTGTGATTGATATTGAAGATCCTAAGAGTGGTAAAGTGTTTAAGTGAATGGACAGGGACTAAACCATATTCAGGTGTTGAAAAATCTATGTTTAAGGAGATTTTGATGTTGGATCATTCTAATTAGAATATCTAGTTTAGTCAGGCCGAGGACGTTAAATAAAGCACTTCTTGGAAGACAACCAAAGTTTGTTTATGTGTGTTATTGTGGTGTGCTTTTTTTGTATTAAATTATTCCTGTGATTTTTTAAGGTGTGATTTTTAGGAAGAATTAGTGATTAGGGGGACGAGTTATGCAATATAGGTGACCATGGCCAAAGTTGGGGCTGGCGTTTAGGCGCCTCTAGGCTATATGGGCACTTAAGCACTGCCTATTGGGTGCCTAAGTGCCACTTTCTTGGGTAAATAACACCTAGAAACTGCCCCCATTTATATGCTTTTAAGCCAAATTTGACCCGATTGAACCCATTTTATGTGATTTTTCCTCCGTGTTCATTTTTGGTGACCGAAAGACCATTCATAGGCCATCTTAAATCCTTCCAAATTCCTTTTATCCAAGCAATTCTAAGGGGTAAAAATCACCATTCTAAGGTAAAATTTCAATCCTTGAATTCATTGCTTCCTTTTTCATCCGAATTTTTCAAAATTTCTAGTTGAAGGAGCTAGGGTTAAAAAATTTTGTAGTGCTTTAGTTTATCTCCTGATTTTCATATTATTGTATCTATAATCTTACTTCTTACCCTTTGCAATCTCAACTTCATGAATTTCAATGACACAAAAAATTATGGGCAGAAAATCAAAATCTTCTTTTGATAAGAAGAAGTTTGTAAGCTTCAAAGCTGAGGAGCGTTAAAATGACTACTCAGAGTTGAAGAAGTTGATTGCGGAGCATGAATTCATAAGCCCTAAGGGTGCTGTTGAGAGTATGATAGTAAGCTGAGATTGAGAAAAATTTTGTTACAATACTGATGCAACTATTTTTTTCAGTTGTTAGGGAGTTCTATGCTAATCATCCTAAGGCTTATGATGAGTAAATCTATGTGAGAGAGAAGCAAGTGGTCATCTCTTCTTCCCTCATTAACACTTTATTTTTCTTGAGAGATGTCCATGATAGCTTCTATTATAATTTCATTCCTGTAGATACTGACTTAGATGAGATCATCCAATTCCTGACTGGTTGTAAGGTGACTTAGAAGATTAGGAATGGAAATAAAATCATTTTTCCTTCTTCCAAGATAAATGCAACATCTAAGGCTTGGCATTACTTCATTTATGCCAAGCTGCTTCCCTCTACCAATTTGAGAGAGGTCACCAGAGATAAGACCTCTTTAAATTTTTGTGTGCAAACCATGAAATCTATTGACATAGGTTCCCTTGTCCACCATTCTATAGTCAATGCCATAAGATGGAATCTACTTTTAGTTTAGGGCACCCATTTACTATTGTCATGTTATGCAAAAATTTAGGTGTGCCTTTTGGGAGTTGGGAGGAGAAGCTTTAGCTTATGAAGCCTATCTCCAAAACCAACTTGAGATTATATAGTAAGCACTCTATTCTTAGGCGTGGGGCTAGTTCTTCTTAGCCCTCCACTTCCCACTCCCAACCTCATCCTACCACTAGTCTGACTTCTATGTTAGATGGATTGGGTGGGTTAGAGGATGATGTCTCTATTATTTAGATGTCAGTCTACGATTTGGTGGACCATATGTCACATATGGATTGGTAGAATAAAGCTAAGTTGATCAGCTTGCTAGCTTTTAGGCTGCTCCGCTAGCAATATATAAGAGGAAGCAATGGATTGGATGAGACAAACCCATTGAGTTCCCTGTTTACCAACTCTATGAACACACCCGCAAGCCAATGGAGGAGAATTCTGGGGAGGATGATGATGATGATGAAGAGGGAGAAAAAGATGAAGATGAGGAGAAAGATGATGATGAGGAGGTTTAGTGACTTTATTCTGTTGGTTTAGATGCATAAGATCTTATTTTTGTTATTGTTACTGTGTTATTGTACTTTTATTGGTTCAATTATACTATAATTGTTTAACTCTTCTTATATTTCTACTGTAAAAATTGAACTTTCTGATGCAAAGTAAATTGTTAAAGTGTTTTTATCATTTCAGTAATATTTCCTGTTATATACCTGTTGATTCATTGATGATATAAAAATGTGATAGGAAGTAATATTGTTACTTATTTTTCCTTTTGAATAAATTGCTACAAGTGGTAGAAATTAAGTTTGGAGGGTAGAAAAATCATGCTAAAATTAACTTTATTTGTATTTAATTAATTTATTTTAAATAGATGATTTTGGTTCACTTAAGGAGAGTGAGGTTAATTGTGGTGCTATAACACTTGTGATGAAGGAAAAAATAGTTAATTAATGTAAAATCTAGGTAGATTAAGCTAGATAAGTGCCATGAAATTTTTGCAAACCAACATGTGAAGAGGTGATTAACATATGTACTCTTGAAAAGAATTGGCTATTTGTTAAAATTAGTGTAGTTAGATAGTTATTTAATAAGAATTAAGCCTCCATATAAATTTTTATTTCTTTCTAATAAATTATTTACTTTTAAAAAGGTGACTGGGAAAGAATTGTGGAGTGATTGAATTTAAAGAGAGACTAGTAGGATTAAAAATAATTCAGATATTGTAATTTTCAAAAGTTATGCTTGGAAATGAGAAGAAATCATCATAAAGTAAAAAAGAGAAGAGTATATAAGAAAAGGATAAATTGAGGAGAAGCTTGAGGAGAAGCCTTACCAAAAATTGGTTTTTCTACCATCTCTTCCTAAAATTAAAAAATAAATTCATGATCTTCCTTAATTTCTTGAATGTTATGAATTAACATAATGTATCTAATGAATGTGCTCTATTCTTGTTATTTGAAATTTACTTTCCACTAGCTGATATAAACTACTTTTTGAAATGGATATTAAATCACATTTTACATGTTAAGTGTAAATTTTTTTAATGGCCTATGAAATGGACTTAGTCATTAGATTAAATGCATTGCTTTAAGTATAGAACCTTTGAAGCAAGATTGCATGTAGCTTTGCATGATACCCACTTCTTTGAGTTAGCTAAATCAATATTTAAATTGAAGTGTTACTTGATGATAAGTAACTTTTAAGTTTGGGGGATTTTAATGCATTAAAATATTAAAAAAAATTAGCATTATTTTTATAAATTACTATTGATGATATTACACATTAAGGAAGGTATTTTTATGTTTCCCTTACAGTTATAACGGGTAATTGAAGTGGGAAAGGTAGGATAGAACTTGGTACATAAGAAAAAAGTGGTATTGGTGCATAGTCGGTAGTCCAAGCATTCTAAGTATGAGCGGTTGGCGCTTAGGCGCCAATCTTTGAGCACTTAGGCACCTTGATACCAATGTCTAGGTGCAAAACCCTTGGGCGCCTAGGCACCCGTTCAAACCTAAGCATACAGAGAGCCTAGCGCCTAGGTCCCAACCCTTGGGCACCTAGGAGCTAGCAAATGTTTTGGGCAGTTGTTGCAGTTCGAGTCAGGTCTTGGGGAAATCGTGTGCTGAAGGTGGGATTCATGGATGCTAAGTGGAAAAGCTTATAAATAGTCATGTATTGCTGCTTTTGAGAGATTGATGTTATGTGGGAGAGATTGATGAGAGATTGTTGAGAGATTGTGAGAGGATTGCAAAGAGATTGATTACTTAGGGGGTTTTTCAAACTTTTAAAAACCATAGTTCTGCTTCTAAGTTTTGAGGGAGTGGTGTTTTACCAGGCTAGAGTGGGCAAATCAAGAGAAGTACTATTTGCGGTCAATCTTCATCACTGTAAAAGAGGAATAACTAAGCATATTTGTTTATTGCATTGTGTATTTCGATTGTAATGAAGATTTAGTGGATTTCTCTTCTATTCAATGAATTTTTTTAGTGAAATAAACATGTATCTTGAGTAAACCTTTATCTCTTTCTTGTGATGATTAGATAGGATGAATGAAATGTGAAGTGTTATGTTATTATTTATTTTCAAATGATAACGATTAACCTTAAGAACTCAATTTAATTTTCAACATGACTAAGTAAATTATTAAAATGTGTTGTGAACTTTATGCCTTGGGAAATCAACGATAGAATCAACTAGGGTAGTGAAATTAAACTATGGAGTGTAGATTAATATAATTTGTGAGGAGATGCAAATATTAGGAAAATATGCTTTAAAGGGATAATTATAGGATTTAAGGAATTAATTCATTTCTATCCAAGCTGTTTTATGCAATTAAGAGTAAGAAACATTGTCTCTCCTCATTGTCACTTGATATTTTACTACTTGCACTTTACATTCTATGTCATTCACTTAACTCAATTCAACGAAGAGTCTCTTAGGTATTCGATATCATTCAATCCAATTTGCTAAAAGTAGGGTTACCTATGTAGGATTTAAATTTGTTGTTTTTTATAACACATTAAGTTAGCTTTTCAGACTTTAACATTTTCAAATTTTCAAGCTAGGACTTAAAACAAGTAGGCTAGAACTTTTCCTATTTTAAATTACCTCATTCTCTGTGGAATCAGCATTCTGAAAGAAAAAAATTGGATATTCCTGATACTACACGTGCAATTGCATGAGCCCTTAGTCTGTGGTTGAAACTGGAAGCGGTATCAATAACCACTTCTTAAATCAATTTTAGAAAAGAAATTCTCCTCATATTAAATCCAACATGTCATCCAATCGAGGACTGAGAAAAATATACCGATTAGTGATCCTATTAATATTTCAACTATCAATGTAACATCTTTCTTTGGGGTTCGTAATGTTGGAACCGCACAAGTACTAAGACTTTCTTTAATAAATCCATTTATAAGTAAGTCCTCAAATTGTGTCTTTTGTTTGTTACGCTCAGTGACGTTCATCCAATAGTGGGGAAGTTTAGGGAGTTGTAAACTAGGGATCAAGTCAATGATACATTGAATGGACCTAAGAGGGGTAACCTATCGGGTAATTCATTAGGGAGCAACATCACTAAATTTAGAGGAAGGAGTTAAAATCATAAAAAAGTATGGGAGTTTCATTAAATTCAAAAGTTACATCTTTCACATGCAATAAATGAAAGAGGGGCATATAAAAAAAAATCCTTTTTTATTGATCCAAATCCAGCGTTTTTTATTTTTAGAGTTAATGAAGCAGACAAGGTGTTGGAATCAAGATCACAATTGGCAATCTTGTCCATAAAAATTGTATTTCATACAACCATTAAGTGAAGCTTAGCACCCTTATTAAAAGTGGGTTTAGGTTGTAGATCATAATTGGTTTTATGAGGTGCTACAGTGGGTACCTTTTCTAAGGGTTTGACAGGAAAGTGCTTAGTATTATTTTTATTATTATGTTTAAAAGCATAAATATTTTCTCTACCATGTTGGATTACATTCAAGTCATACAACCAAGGTCTACCAAATAAGATGTGATCAATATCAATTGGAAGGACATCACACTACATTTGATCTCATAACTACCAATCCATATAGGAACAAGACACCTAGTTGTGATGGATAAAGACATATGATTGACCCAACTAGCATGAAAGGGTTTAGGATGTGGTTTGGTCTTAAGATTCACTCTAGTAATGGCATGGGTGGAGATGACCTTCACTGCACTTCCTCCATCAATAACTAACCTACATCTTCTATCATTACAAACAACATGCATACTGAAAATAATTTTTCTTCTCTAATCCTAAATTTCATTTTTCATGACAAATAAACATCTCATTACTGATATTGGAGGGTAATTAGGTAAATCTAAGTCATCCTCATAAAAAGGTGTGTCATTGATCCCGATATTTTTTATATGTAAGGATTTATGAAGTTAAAACCACTACAAGAAGATTTTAATCCCCGACAATGGCGCAAAAAACTTGATCCCAAGCAAAGTAAGATTTCAATTATATTTTTAAATTGTAGGGATTCTACGCAAGTATACATATCATTATCCAGTAATATAGGGCTTTCTGATTAAGCCCTGAATATCGATCCCATGGAGATCGAGGTTAATCACAATGACTTTCAAGAGAAGTTCCAGTCTAGAATAACATGCCCTTAGCTTGGAAAGTCGATAAAGGTTTGGTTTTGATTATATCCTACAATTATCATTGCAATAGTACCTCTACTCCTAAACTAAAATACTTAGTAAAAATAAGAAAGTGGGGTTTAATATATTAAACGTACTCTTCCTCATGTAATGAAATTAGTGACATGCGTAAAAATAAAATAAGTAGTGAGAGAGATTGTGACAAATAAGAGCAATTATATTCTTTAACCTCGGTCAAGTAATATAAAGAACATTGACTAATTCATAGTTTAAGAATCCTGAATACTGGTTAGGCAGGAGAGATACTAGCTCTCACTCTAGAGTCCCCTCGTCTCCTCTCCTGAAAACTAACATCTAGTATTAAGACCTAAAGTTAAGAACCAAATTGGGTGCTTTAGATTGTCACTCTAAAGTCCTCTAGTTCTACACGAATCAAAGATTACTTCACTATTTATTTACACTCAAGCAAATGGACTACATTCTCATCCATATAATCTCATGTGATTCTACCACAGTAGATTAAGAGAACACCATCACAAATCTTACATGTTCTCACAACAGATTTTAACATGTAAGTTGATCAAGTTTACATATAAATGAAGAAAAAAGTAAAAAAATTAAAATATATTCTCACTCTACTCAATTCTACATCCTACACATGCATACTAATTCATTGTAATAGGGAAGAGTAAGGAAAACTACTCACTACACATGGAGAAACAACAAGAACTTTTCATTGAAAAAGACTTTAAAACCAAACAAATAAAGTACTAGATTCAAATCAAAATAAAATGAAAATAATTATCTTTTATGAAATCAAACTCTCCTTATAAAGAAAAAGTAATATCCTTACAATCCTTTCCAAGAACGAAGTGAAAAGAAAAGAAGAAATCTCTCACTCTCTCTTTTTCTCTCTCACCTTGTCGCCCCACTTGGGGCTCTCGCCCAACCCTTCTTCTACTTCATCAAGCATTCTTATCATCTTAAAATTATTTCAAAAGTCCAAGTTTCCTTTTAAAAACATTTTCAAGCCTTATTTATAATTTCCCAAGAGTTGCTTAAGTGTCTCTTAAAAAATGTCAATATTGATTGAATCTTCCAAAAGGTGTCTCAAGTGACTCTTCATATTCTTAAAAAAATCCACATAACCACACCAAATCCATCTAGAATGTGTCTTTTATCATTTCTAACAAATTTCCTAAGAGACACATGAAGCACCGCTTCAAAAATGGTCCAAATTTGATGTACAATCTAGAAAATAGGTTGAAAACCGTTTTTGGCACATAAACATCGATTTTGGGCGCTTAAGTGCTCTTCTCTCTATTTGGTGGTGCCTAAGCACCATTTTTGGTGCTTAAGCACTGGGCACAGGCACTCAAGTCCTTGGTTTTGGCCCCCATGGCTCCGATGTGCCTCGGTTCGACCCGATTTTCTCCAGTTTGCTCCGTTTTGGTCCATTTTTGTTCCTTTTGCTCCAATCACTCCAAATCCTTCAATTTGATGTAAATACAACAAAAATACAAGAAAAAAATACCTTTAAAGTGCAATATCATTATAAAATATAACATAAAAAATAATACATTTTTAGGCACATCAAAATCCCCCAAACGAAAATATTTCTTGTCCGCAAGTAATGCTACATTTTTAAAATAGTTTATGTAGATTAGAGTTAATGGGTCATCCTTTAGAATTGCTAAATTTTTTTTCTAAAAATGTGATAGTTCAAATTTGAAGAACTTCTAGTGAATCAGACTAGCCGAGGGTCTAAAATATTTATCATCAAACTTGAAAATTTGCTTTCCTATCTAATTCTAAAATATATGCAGATTTTTCAAACTTCAGATCCTATGAACTTTACTTTCTAGACTTAAGAACTCTCTTAAAAGTAATTTTTACTAATATAAGTATAAAAATCAAGCTTAGGATTGTTCTAAGTTCTTTACTCTAGAAAGACTCAAGTGAAATCAATTTTTGATTAGGACCTCTCCTCACGCTCCTCCTCACTTTTTCTTTTGCATTTTTTTGTCTTTTTTAGGATCTTTTTGATCCATTAATTTTTTTTTATCATTTCTTTTTTTTTATTTCAGGATTACTATATCTAGAAAAGTCCTTAAGTAATTTTGAATTCCAATATGCTCCTCTAAAGTTAAAACTTATTACTTTCTTTCAATTGAAAAGATGTATTTTTTAAAAATGCTTTTTAAAAAAGCCTTAAATATTTGAAAATAAAATTTCTAAGAATCCATAATTAAAAAAAAATATATATAATTTTTTCTACTAAAGACATTTATTCATTTTTCCAAGTTCCCCATTAAATATCCTTAACCCTAGGTTCACCCTTTTGTCTAAAAATATCAACTAAGTTTTTCTACTCCATTTCTATACTTAAAATTCTAACATCTTTAAGGTGAATCCACATAACAATAATAATTAGAAATAAATTACAAATTTATTTGTAGTACTTTTAAAAATAAGTAAGGTTTAAATTTAAAATAATTTTCTTTTCCCCCCAAACTTAAGCTCAAACTTGTATAATAATAAAGTACACAAATATGCAGCAGGGAAGGATCACTTTTACAATTTAATACACACCCTAAAAAAATATCAACAAATAACACATGGTAGAATATTGCAGTAGAAAGTAAATCTAGCCGAAACATGCTTAACATAACACTATAAGAGAAATTTAAATGGTAGAATAGGTACAAACTGAAGATTAAAACAGGAACATATTTTAGACTTTATAAAGGAATTGCTGGATGCTAACAAGTTTAAAAAATTGGGATATGTTTTGTCATCTTCAACAAATCATTCAACTTGAATCACAAACATATACACACAAACTCCAATACATAGACTCATATATTCATAAACAAACAACAACTGAGGTTAACTCAATCTCCCTTCTACTCATATTTCCCCTCCTTACTTTTAATTTATAACAAAAGAAACTAAACTTATAATGTGTGTGTATTATAAAAATTTATATGGTTATCACCCATGGACCAAATTCCCTCATGTGTTGCTAATTTCAGGGTTACTCTAAGTCTATGGTATACACAATCTGGTAAATAATAATAGTGCAGTTCATCCAGATGTTGTTCACTGAGTAAGTTCATGACCTTACTTAGTGAGAAAAAGTCAGATAAACGAAGTAATAGAGTTGACATGGAGTGGTCCAAGTCCAAACTCTACATGATTGATGGTAATGCTCAGCTCCGGTTGAGAACTAAGTCGTAACATACTCGTCAATCTGCTACTGCCAGAAGTCATATATAAATCTAGTGCCGATGAAGGAATTACCTTACAACATTATTCCAATCCACTCTTAAACATCAAACACAAATATTATCCAATCCAACATAACAACAATCACACTAAACAGATAATAAAGATAACCATGCAGTAACTCCCATGAAGCACTTGGTCTAACATTGAGAACTTGATGTATCCAATGTTTACTTTAGTTGCCTCAACATCAGAATCTCATTCATTTTGTCTGTATACCATGAAATATGCCATTCAGTGATTTTGAATAACTCTTTTTTATTAGATCTTTTACTGATTTCATCATTCAATTCCGGTTCTTTTTGTAATTGAGTTGAATCTAAAGATATAACGACTGGTGGTATAGATGAATTCCCTAAATAGGTAAGATTTAAAATTGTGTGGGGTACATTCATCTTAATTTCATGAGATTTTACAATAGTTGGACTTAAAAGTTTACTTTTTTCAGTAAAGACGATCTTTTCACACCTCTCTTGAACATACATACAGTCTTCTTTAAACAATGTTTTCAACTCATCATGGAAATCCATTTTGTTCTCATTAGTTAACTTACTCTCAAAACTTTCTTGGAAATTTTCTTTACTTAGATAATCAATTTCATCCATTCAAAAACAATCATCATCTTTTCTCTCAGTTGGATATTTCATAGTCTTTATCACATCAAAAGTGACTTCCTGTAGTCAACTCTCCTTTTTGCACATCTATCATAGCTTGCCCAACAACAAGAAAAAGTCTCCCCAAATAATTGGATTTTCTTTGTTTTCTTCCATATCTAATACAATAAAGTATATAGGAAAGATAAATTTATCCACTTTAACAAGCATGTATTCTATAACTCCTTTTGGATAAATGATAGATCAATCATCTAACAGAAGGGTTATAGTAGTGGGAGAAATATCAGCTAAAGCTAAACTTACCAATATACATAGAGATATCACATTAATTCTTACTTCTAAATCACATAAAGCTTTTCCACATAATATTTCTCCAATTGCAGAAGGGATTGTTAAGCTAGAAGGATCTTTAAGTTTCTAAGAAACCTTTTTCTAAAGTATAGTGCTGCACTCCTTAGTGCAACTATCTCGTAATCCCCAAATTTTATTTTCTTTTTTAATATCTCCTACATAAAATTTGCATAACTTGACATCTGTTTCAAAGCTTCTACAAAAGAAATATTTATCATTAACTTTTTAAGTACTTCCATGAACTTTGAAAATTTTTTATCCAACTTATGCTGTTTAAGTCTTTGAGGAAATGGAGGTGGTGGTCTTTCTAAATTGATTTTAGTTGGAGATATTAGTTTTTCCAGATCCTTAGAAACATGTTCTTCAGGTCTTTTAGTTTCCTTTGTTTCTCTCACAACTTCTTTCTCTTTTCTAACCACATCCTCTATTTCTCTTTCACTTCTTAATTGGACAACTTCTACTTGTTCATTATTGTTCTCTTTAGAGTTGATCTCAATGTCGCTAGGAAGTGTTCCTTGGGGTCTATTGCTA
>NEWO01001011.1:153319-176080 GCA_003013225.1 Phalaenopsis aphrodite
GAATTTCTGAGTTAACTCTTCCTAATTTTTAATAGAGCCAGGTGCTAGTGAGTATAGCCACATTTTAGCCTTATCCCATAGTGAGAAAAAAAAAAAATCCTTAGTCTAATAGCATCGTCTGACATGCCATTATAACAAAATTTAGCATAAAGTTCTAGAAAACTTGGTAAGTTGAAATAGGAATCCTCTGAAAAGTTCCCCCAAACTGGTTGTTCTACACCTATTAGATAATCGCTGGATTTAGTTCAAACAAGTTAGCTTCTACAATAGAGGTTTGAATACTTGAGTGAATTTCATCTATCATAGGATTTCCATAATCCCTCAATGGTTTATGATTATTTTCTAAGTTATTATTTTGAATGTTTTCCATTTTCATTTTTATTTTTCATGTCCTTTCTGTTTTTTTTTTAACTCGGGTCATAAGACACAAGTCCTGCAGATCCTTTATTTTGCATATGTAACACAACAAGCAATACATTAAGAATTAAATAAATAAATAAAAAATATATTCAACACAACTAAACATTTTCATAAACACCTTGTTTTTCACACAAACAATTTTTTCATAACACTTTTTCATACAAAAAAAAAAAACTTTTCACACAAAATAGTTTTTACAACACTACAGTTTTCCAAGTCTAAGCCTAATTACTTCAATTAAAATTCTCCTAAAAGTCAAGATCAACTGTTGCAATCCCCGACAACGGCACAAAAAACGTGATCCCGATATTTTTAAATTTAAGGATTTATGAGGGTGATACCACTATATGAATATTTTAATCCCCGACAATGGCGCCAAAAACTTGATCCCAAGCAAAGTAAGATTTCAATTATATCTTTAAATTGTAGGGATCCTACACAAGTATACATATTGTTATTTAGTAATATAGGACTTTCTGGTTAAGCCCCAAATATCTATTTCACAGAGATCGAGTTTAGTTACGACGACTTTCAAGAGAAGTTCCAGTCGAGAATAACACACCCTTAGCGTGGAAGGTCAATAAAGATTTGGTTTTGATTATACACTATATTTATCACTGCAATACTACTTCCACTCCTAAACTAAAATACTTAATAAAAATCATAAAGTGGGGTTTAACATATTAAAAGAACTTCTCATATAATGAAATTAGTGACATGGGTAAAAGTAAAACAAGTAGTGAGAGAGATTGTCACAAATAGGAGAAATTATATTCTTTACCCTCTATGAAGTAATACAAAGAACATTGGCTAATTCATAGTTTAAGAATGCTAAAGACTGGTTAGGCACGAGAGATACTAGCTCTCACTCTAGAGTCCCCTTGTCCCCTCACTTGAAGGCCAACATCTAGGATTAAGACCTAAGACTAAGAACCAAATTGTGGGCTTTAGCCTGACAATCTAAATTCCTCTAATTATACACCAATCAAAGATTATTTTCCTATTTATTTTCACACAATCATATGGACTACATTCTCATTCATACGATCTCATGTGATTCTACCACAATTGATTAAGACAACACCATCATGGATCTTACATGTTCTCATAATGGATTTTAACATGCAAGTTGATCAATTTTACATTTAAATGAAGAAAAAGGTAAAAATATCACAATAAATTCTCACTCTACTCAATTTTAAATCCTATACATGCATACTAATTCATTGTAATAGGGAAGAGTAAGGAAAACTACTCACTACACATGGAGAAACAACAAGAACTTTTCATTGAACAAGATTTTGAAACCATAAAAAAAAGTACTAGAATTAAATAAAAATACAATGAAAATAATTTTTTTTTATGAAATCAAACTCTCCTTGTAAAGCAAAAGTAATCTCCATACATTCCTCTCCAAGAATCAAGTGAAAAGAAATAAAGAAATCTCTCACTCTCTCTTTTTCTCTCTCACCTTGTTGCCCCACTTGGGGCTCTCACCCAAGCTTTCTTCTCCTCTTCCAATTAGTTCAAAAGTCCAAGAGTCCTTTTAAAAACATTTCCAAGCTTTATTTATAATTTCCCAAGAGTTGCTTAAGTGTCTCTTAAAAAATGTCCATATTCAATGAATCTTCCAAAAGGTGTCTCAAGTGACTCTTCATAGCCTTTAAAAACTTCCATATAACCACCCCAAATCTATATAAAAAGTTTCTTTTATCATTTTCAACAAAATCCTTAAGAGACACACAAAGCAACACTTCAAAAATAGTGCAAATTTGAGGTATATTCTGAAAGATATGTTGAAAACCATTTTTGGCGCTTAAACACCAATTTTGGGCGCTTATGAATCCTCCACTCTATCTAGTGGTGCCTAAGAAACATTTTGGGAACTTAAGTGCCAGGCACAGACACTTAAGTCCCTGATTTTGGTCCCTATGGCGTCAGTGTGCCCCGGTTCGACCCAATTTGCTCCGGTTCGCTCCGTTTTGGTCCATTTCTATTCCTTTTGCTCCAATCACTCCAAATTCTTCAATTTGATGTACCGACAACTAAAAAAATAAGAAAACATACCTTTAAAGTAAAATATCATTATTAAATATAACATAAGAAATAGTACATTTTTAGGCACGTCAGCCATCATGAACTTCTTCCATGTCATCATCCATAGGATTTTCAATTTCGTCCATTAAGAGAAATTGGGTTTTACAATTATTTTGCATCTGACCCTTTTTTTGGCATTTAAAACACATGATATCTTTATTATGTCTTAATCTCTGATCAGTAGGAGCTTTGGGATGTTGGGTTTGAATGGTATGATGAGCGACTCAAATAACAAGTATATGTGATGAAGTGCGGAGTGTTTGTCATTTTAATTTTGAAAGTGATTGTTGACCTCACTTTTGGTTGAGGTCTAGAAAACTTCTTCAGTAGCCTAGGTCTAGCCATAGGACTTTCCTATTGACTAGTCTTAGAAAATTAGAAGAGGTGCCCCACCATTAGAAATTCAAAACTCTTCTTTTTACTCAACTTGAAATTCCACATATTGATCTTAACCTNTAACGGGTAATTGAAGTGGGAAAGGTAGGATAGAACTTGGTACATAAGAAAAAAGTGGTATTGGTGCATAGTCGGTAGTCCAAGCATTCTAAGTATGAGCGGTTGGCGCTTAGGCGCCAATCTTTGAGCACTTAGGCACCTTGATACCAATGTCTAGGTGCAAAACCCTTGGGCGCCTAGGCACCCGTTCAAACCTAAGCATACAGAGAGCCTAGCGCCTAGGTCCCAACCCTTCGACACCTAGGAGCTAGCAAATGTTTTGGGCAGTTGTTGCAGTTCAAGTCAGATCATGGGGAAATCATGTGCTGAAGGTGGGATTCATGGATGCTAAGTGGAAAAGCTTATAAATAGTCATGTATTGCTGCTTTTGAGAGATTGATGTTATGTGGGAGAGATTGATGAGAGATTGTTGAGATATTACAAGAGGATTGTAAAGAGATTGATTACTTAGGGGTTTTTCAAACTTTCAAAAACCATAGTTCTGCTTCTAAGTTTTGAGGGAGTGGTGTTTTACTAGGCTAGAGTGGGCAAATCAAGAGAAGTACTGTTTGCGGTCAATCTTCATCATTGTAAAAGAGGAATAACTAAGTATATTTGTTTATTGCATTGTGTATTTCTATTGTAATGAAGATTTAGTGGATTTCTCTTCTATTCAATGAATTTTTTTAGTGAAATAAACATGTATCTTGAGTAAACCTTTATCTCTTTCTTGTGATGATTAGATAAGATGAATGAAATGTGAAGTGTTATGTTATTATTTATTTTCAAATGATAACGATTAACCTTAAGAACTCAATTTAATTTTCAACATGACTAAGTAAATTATTAAAATGTGTTGTGAACTTTATGACTTGGGAAATCAACGATAGAATCAACTAGGGTAGTGAAATTAAACTATGGAGTGTAGATTAATATAATTTGTGAGGAGATGCAAATATTAGGAAAATATGCTTTAAAGGGATAATTATAGGATTTAAGGAATTAATTCATTTCTATCCAAGCTGTTTTATGCAATTAAGAGTAAGAAACATTGTCTCTCCTCATTGTCACTTGATATTTTACTACTTGCACTTTACATTCTATGTCATTCACTTAACTCAATTCAAAGAAGAGTCTCTTAGGTATTCGATATCATTCAATCCAATTTGCTAAAAGTAGGGTTACCTATGTAGGATTTAAATTTGTTGTTTTTTATAACACATTAAGTTAGCTTTTCAGACTTTAACATTTTCAAATTTTCAAGCTAGGACTTAAAACAAGTAGGCTAGAACTTTTCCTACTTTAAATTACCTCATTCTCTGTGGAATCAGCATTCTGAAAGAAAAAAATTGGATATTCCTGATACTACACGTGCAATTGCATGAGCCCTTAGTCTGTGGTTGAACCTGGAAGCGGTATCAATAACCACTTCTTAAATCAATTTTAGAAAAGAAATTTTCTCCTGATATTAAATCCAACATGTCATCCAATTGAGGACTGAGAAAAATATACGGATTAGTGATCCTATTAATATTTCAACTATCAATGTAACATCTTTCTTTGGGGTTCGTAATGTTGGAACCGCACAAGTACTAAGACTTTCTTTAATAAATCCATTTATATGTAAGTCCTCAAATTGTCTCTTTTGTTTAGTATGCTCAGTGGCGTTCATCGAATAGTGGGGAAGTTTAGGGAGTTGTAAACTAGGGATCAAGTCAATGATACATTGAATGGACCTAAGAGGGGTAACCTATCGGGTAATTCATTAGGGAGCAACATCACTAAATTTAGAGGAAGGAGTTAAAATCATAAAAAAGTATGGGAGTTTCATTAAATTCAAAAGTTACATCTTTCACATGCAATAAATGAAAGAGGGGCATATAAAAAAAAATCCTTTTTTATTGATCCAAATCCAGCGTTTTTTATTTTTAGAGTTAATGAAGCAGACAAGGTGTTGGAATCAAGATCACAATTGGCAATCTTGTCCATAAAAATTGTATTTCATACAACCATTAAGTGAAGCTTAGCACCCTTATTAAAAGTGGGTTTAGGTTGTAGATCATAATTGGTTTTATGAGGTGCTACAGTGGGTACCTTTTCTAAGGGTTTGACAGGAAAGTGCTTAGTATTATTTTTATTATTATGTTTAAAAGCATAAATATTTTCTCTACCATGTTGGATTACATTCAAGTCATATAACCAAGGTCTACTAAATAAGATGTGATCAATATCAATTGGAAGGACATCACACTACATTTGATCTCATAACTACCAATCCATATAGGAACAAGACACCTAGTTGTGATGGATAAAGACATATGATTGACCCAACTAGCATGAAAGGGTTTAGGATGTGGTTTGGTCTTAAGATTCACTCTAGTAATGGCATGGGTGGAGATGACCTTCACTGCACTTCCTCCATCAATAACTAACCTACATCTTCTATCATTACAAACAACATGCATACTGAAAATAATTTTTCTTCTCTAATCCTAAATTTCATTTTTCATGACAAATAAACATCTCATTACTAATATTGGAGGCTAATTAGGTAAATCTAAGTCATCCTCATAAAAAGGTGTGTCATTGATCCCGATATTTTTTATATGTAAGGATTTATGAAGTTAACACCACTACATGAAGATTTTAATCCTCGACAATGGCGCCAAAAACTTAATCTCAAGCAAAGTAAGATTTCAATTATATTTTTAAATTGTAGGGATTCTACGCAAGTATACATATCATTATCAAGTAATATAGGGCTTTCTGATTAAGCCCTGAATATCGATCCCATGGAGATCGAGGTTAATCATAATGACTTTCAAGAGAAGTTCCAGTCTAGAATAACACGCCCTTAGCTTGGAAGGTCGATAAAGGTTTGGTTTTGATTATATCCTACAATTATCATTGCAATAGTACCTCTAGTCCTAAACTAAAATACTTAGTTAAAATAAGAAAGTGGGGTTTAATATATTAAACGTACTCTTCCTCATGCAATGAAATTAATGACATGCGTAAAAGTAAAATAAGTAGTGAGAGAGATTGTGACAAATGAGAGCAATTATATTCTTTAACATCGGTCAAGTAATATAAAGAACATTGACTAATTCATAGTTTAAGAATCCTAAATATTGGTTAGGCAGGAGAGATACTAGCTCTCACTCTAGAGTCCCCTCGTCTCCTCTCCTGAAAACTAACATCTAGTATTAAGACCTAAAGTTAAGAACCAAATTGGGTGCTTTAGATTGTCACTCTAAAGTCCTCTAGTTCTACACGAATCAAAGATTACTTCACTATTTATTTACACTCAAGCAAATGGACTACATTCTCATCCATATAATCTCATGTGATTCTACCACAGTAGATTAAGAGAACACCATCACAAATCTTACATGTTCTCACAACAGATTTTAACATGTAAGTTGATCAAGTTTACATATAAATGAAGAAAAAAGTAAAAAAATTAAAATATATTCTCACTCTACTCAATTCTACATCCTACACATGCATACTAATTCATTGTAATAGGGAAGAGTAAGGAAAACTACTCACTACACATGGAGAAACAACAAGAACTTTTCATTGAAAAAGACTTTAAAACCAAACAAATAAAGTACTAGATTCAAATCAAAATAAAATGAAAATAATTATCTTTTATGAAATCAAACTCTCCTTATAAAGAAAAAGTAATATCCTTACAATCCTTTCCAAGAACGAAGTGAAAAGAAAAGAAGAAATCTCTCACTCTCTCTTTTTCTCTCTCACCTTGTCGCCCCACTTGGGGCTCTCGACCAACCCTTCTTCTTCTTCATAAAGCCTTCTTCTCATCTTAAAATTATTTCAAAAGTCCAAGGGTCCTTTTAAAAACATATCCTAGCCTTATTTATAATTTCCCAAGAGTTGCTTAAGTGTCTCTTAAAAAATGTCAATATTCATTGAATCTTCCAAAAGGTGTCTCAAGTGACTCTTTATAGTCTTAAAAAACATCCATATAACCACACCAAATCCATCTAGAATGTATCTTTTATCATTTCTAACAAATTTTCTAAGAGACACATGAAGCACCGCTTCAAAAATGGTATAAATCTGATGTATATTCTAGAAAATAGGTTGAAAACCATTTTTGGCGCTTAAGCGCTCTTCGATCTATTTAGTGGTGCCTAAGCGCCATTTTAGGTGCTTAAGCACTGGGCACAGACACTTAAGTACCTGGTTTTGGCCCCCATGGCTCTGATGTGCCTCAGTTCGACCCGATTTGCTCCAGTTTGCTCCATTTTGGTCCATTTTTTTCCTTTTGCTCCAATCACTCCAAATCCTTCAATTTGATGTAAATACAACAAAAATACAAGAAAAAAATACCTTTAAAGTGCAATATCATTATAAAATATAGCATAAAAAATAATACATTTTTAGGCACATCAAAATCGCCCAGACTAAAATATTACTTATCCGCAAGTAATACTACATTTTAAAAATAGTTTATGTAGATTAGAGTTAATGGGTCATCCTTTAGAATTGCTAAATTTTTTTTCTAAAAATGTGATAGTTCAAATTTGAAGAACTTCTAGTGAATCAGACTAGCCGAGGGTCTAAAATATTTATCATCAAACTTGAAAATTTGCTTTCCTATCTAATTCTAAAATATATGCAGATTTTTCAAACTTCAGATCCTATGAACTTTACTTTCTAGACTTAAGAACTCTCTTAAAAGTAATTTTTACTAATATAAGTATAAAAATCAAGCTTAGGATTGTTCTAAGTTCTTTACTCTAGAAAGACTCAAGTGAAATCAATTTTTGATTAGGACCTCTCCTCACGCTCCTCCTCACTTTTTCTTTTGCATTTTTTTGTCTTTTTTAGGATCTTTTTGATCCATTAATTTTTTTTTATCATTTCTTTTTTTTTATTTCAGGATTACTATATCTAGAAAAGTCCTTAAGTAATTTTGAATTCCAATATGCTCCTCTAAAGTTAAAACTTATTACTTTCTTTCAATTGAAAAGATGTATTTTTTAAAAATGCTTTTTAAAAAAGCCTTAAATATTTGAAAATAAAATTTCTAAGAATCCATAATTAAAAAAAAATATATATAATTTTTTCTACTAAAGACATTTATTCATTTTTCCAAGTTCCCCATTAAATATCCTTAACCCTAGGTTCACCCTTTTGTCTAAAAATATCAACTAAGTTTTTCTACTCCATTTCTATACTTAAAATTCTAACATCTTTAAGGTGAATCCACATAACAATAATAATTAGAAATAAATTACAAATTTATTTGTAGTACTTTTAAAAATAAGTAAGGTTTAAATTTAAAATAATTTTCTTTTCCCCCCAAACTTAAGCTCAAACTTGTATAATAATAAAGTACACAAATATGCAGCAGGGAAGGATCACTTTTACAATTTAATACACACCCTAAAAAAATATCAACAAATAACACATGGTAGAATATTGCAGTAGAAAGTAAATCTAGCCGAAACATGCTTAACATAACACTATAAGAGAAATTTAAATGGTAGAATAGGTACAAACTGAAGATTAAAACAGGAACATATTTTAGACTTTATAAAGGAATTGCTGGATGCTAACAAGTTTAAAAAATTGGGATATGTTTTGTCATCTTCAACAAATCATTCAACTTGAATCACAAACATATACACACAAACTCCGATACATAGACTCATAAATTCATAAACAAACAACAACTGAGGTTAACTCAATCTCCCTTCTACTCATATTTCCCCTCCTTACTTTTAATTTATAACAAAAGAAACTAAACTTATAATGTGTGTGTATTATAAAAATTTATATGGTTATCACCCATGGACCAAATTCCCTCATGTGTTGCTAATTTCAGGGTTACTCTAAGTCTATGGTATACACAATCTGGTAAATAATAATAGTGCAGTTCATCCAGATGTTGTTCACTGAGTAAGTTCATGACCTTACTTAGTGAGAAAAAGTCAGATAAACGAAGTAATAGTGTTGACATGGAGTGGTCCAAGTCCAAACTCTACATGATTGATGGTAATGCTCAGCTCCGGTTGAGAACTAAGTCGTAACATACTCGTCAATCTGCTACTGCCAGAACTCACATAGAAATCTAGTCCAGATGAAGGAATTACCTTACAACATTATTCCAATCCACTCTTAAACATCAAACACAGATCAAAGTTCAACATCTCAATATTATCCAATCCAACATAACAACAATCACACTAAACAGATAATAAAGATAACCATGCGTTAACTCCCACGAAGCACCTGGTCTAACATTGAGGACTTGTTGTATCCAATGTTTACTCTAGTTGCCTCAACATCAGAATCTCATTCATTTTATCTGTATACCATGAAATATGCCATTCAGTGATTTTGAATAACTCTTTTTTATTAGATCTTTTACTGATTTGATCATTCAATTCAGGTTCTTTTTGTAATTGAGTTGAATCTAAAGATATAAAGACTGATGATATAGATGAATTCCCTAAATTGGTAGGCTTTAAAATTGTGTGGGGTACATTCATCTTAATTTCATGAGATTTTACAATAGTTGGACTTAAAAGTTTACTTTTTTTTTTGGTAAAGACCATCTTTTCACACCTCTCCTGAACTTACATACAGTTTTTTTTAAACAATATTTTTAACTCATCATGAAAGTCCATTTCGTTCTCATTTGTTAACTTACTCTCAAAACTTTCTTGGAAATTTTCTTTACTTAGATAATCGATTCCATCCATTCAAAAAAAATCATCATCTTTTCTTTTAGTTGGATATTTCATAGTCTTTATCACATCAAAAGTGACTTCCTGTAGTCAACTCTCCTTTTTGCACATCTATCATAGCTTGTCTAGCAATAAGAAATGGTCTCCCCAAAATAATTGGATTTTCTTTGTCTTCCTCCATATCTAATACAATAAAGTATATAGGAAAGATAAATTTATCCAATTTAACAAGCATGTCTTCTATAACTCCTTTTGGATAAATGATAGATCGATCATCTAACAAAAGGGTTATAGGAGTGGGAGAAATATCGGCTAAAGCTAGCCTTAACAATATACATAGAGACATCACATTAATGCTTGCTTCTAAATCACATAAAGCTTTTCCACATAATATTTCTCCAATTGCACAAGGGATTGTTAAGCTAGAAGGATCTTTAAGTTTCTAAGGAGCCTTTTTCTGAAGTATAGTGTTGCACTCCTTACTTAGTGCAACTATCTCGTAATCCCTAAATTTTCTTTTCTTTTTTAATATCTCCTTCATAAAATTTGCATAACTTGACATCTGTTTCAAAGCTTCTGTGAAAGGAATATTTATCGTTAACCTTTTAAGTACTTCCATGAACTTTGAAAATTGTTTTTCCAACTCATGCTGTCTAAGTCTTTGAGGAAATGGAGGTGGTGATCTTTCTAAATTGATTTTAGCTGGAGATATTAGTTTTTCTAGATCCTTAGAAACATGTTCTTCAGGTCTTTTAGTTTCCTTTGTTTCTCTCACAACTTCTTTCTCTTTGCTAACCACATCCTCTATTTCTCTTTCACTTCTTAATTGGACAACTTCTACTTGTTCATTATTATTCTCTTTATGGTTGATCTCAGTGTCGCTAGGAAGTGTTCCTTGGGGTCTATTGCTAAGTGAATTAGCATTTTGTCTCATTTGATTCTCTACGTTTCTAATCGCAGCATTCTGACCTTATAACTGGTTTCTCATTTGCAATACCACTTCTTTTATAGACATCTTCTTATCCTCAAATTGTTGATCATTGTTATAGTTTGGTGGATATGAAGGTTTATAGTTTGTGTTTCTCTGATTATTCCAATTTTCATTTGGGTTTACATGATTATTTTCCGATTGTTAGTTTCCACCCTAAGTAGTATGATACCAGTTAAACTTAGGATTGGTCTTCCAACATATGTTGTAAAAGTTAGAATATGGGTTATTTATGATAATTAAATTCTCATATGATAAGTTAGAATGAATCATATACACTAATGAACTTTCCTTATTTACTGGAACAAATTGAGGTTGGTTCATTTTAAATTGGTCCAACTTCCTTGATGTTGCATCAATCTGAGATGCAAGAATGCAATCGCATTTGTATCATGAACATTGGCTACCCTTTTAGGCTTTACCCTTGTAGAGGGCCATCGAAATTCATTTGTAGTCATTTCTTCAATTAATGCATATGCTTCATCAAATGGTTTTTACATTAACGATCCACTAGCGGCAACGTCGATTTTAAATGTAAGGGATCCTAGTAACCCATTGTAAAAAAGTTTGAATGATTAACCAATTGAGCAAAGCATGGTGTGGAAACATTCTTAGAAGTTCCTTAAATCTTTCCCAAGCTTCGTATATTGATTCCCCTTTATACTAAAAAAATGAGATACTATCATTTCTAAGTTTAATAGACATTGAAGGTGGAAAATACTTAGCTAGGAATTTCTGAGTTAACTCTTCCCAATTTTTAATAGAGCCAGGTGGTAGTGAGTATAGCCACATTTTAGCCTTATCCCATAGTAAGAAAGAAAAAAAATCCTTAGTCTAATAGCATCGTCTGACATGCCATTATAACAAAATTTAGTATAAAGTTCTAGAAAACTTGGTAAGTGTAAATAGGAATCATCTGAAAAGTTCCCCAAACTGGTTGTTCTACATCTATTCGCTGGATTTAGTTCAAACAAGTCAGCTTCTACGATAGAGATTTGTATACTTGAGTGAATTTCATCTGTCATAGGATTTACATAATCCCTCAATGGTTTATGATTATTTTCTAAGTTATTATTTTGAATGTTTTCCATTTTCATTTCTAGTTTTTCAAGTCCTTTCTGTTTTTTGATTTTTTTTTTAACTCGGGGTCATAAGGCACAAGTCTTGCAGATCCTTTATTTTGCATACGTAACACAACAAACTATACATTAAGAATTAAACAAATAAAAAAAAATATATTCAACACAACAAAAAATTTTCATAAACACCTTATTTTTCACACAAACAATTTTTTCACAACACTTTTTCATACAAAAAAACACTTTTCACACAAAATAGTTCTTACAACACTACAGTTTTCCAAGTTTAAGCCTAATTACTTCAATTAAAATTCTCCTAAAAGTCAAGATCAACTGTTGCAATCCCCAAAAACGGCGCAAAAAACGTGATCCTGATATTTTTAAATGTAAGGATTTATGAAGTTGACACCACTACATGAATATTTTAATCCCCGACAATGGCGCCAAAAACTTGATCCCAAGCAAAGTAAGATTTCAATTATATCTTTAAATTCTAGGGATCCACGTATTGTTATTGAGTAATATAGGACTTTCTGATTAAGCCCCAAATATCTATCCCACGGAGATCGAGGTTAGTCACAATGACTTTCAAGAGAAGTTTCAGTCGAGAATAGCACACCCTTAGCGTGGAAGGTCAATAAAGATTTGGTTTTGATTTTATCGTATATTTATCACTGCAACACTACTTCCACTCTTAAATTAATATACTTAATAAAAATCAGAAAGTGGGGTTTAACATATTAAAAGAACTTCTCATACAACGAAATTAGTGACATGGGTAAAAGTAAAACAAGTAGTGGGAGAGATTGTGACAAATAGAAAAAATTATATTCTTTACCCTCTGTCAAGTAATACAAAGAACATTGGCTAATTCATAGTTTAAGAATCCTAAAGACTGAGTAGGCCGGAGAGATACTAGCTCTCACTCTAGAGTCCCCTTGTCCTCTCACGTGAAGGCCAACATCTAGGATTAAAACCTAAAACTAAGAACCAAATTGGGGGCTTTAGCCTGCCAATCTAAAGTCCTCTAATTATACACCAATCAAAGATTATTTTCCTATTTATTTGCACACAATCATATGGACTACATTCTCATTCATACGATCTCTTGTGATTCTACCACAATTGATTGAGACAACACCATCATGGATCTTCCATGTTCTCATAATGGATTTTAACATGCAAGTTGATCAATTTTACATGTAAATGAAGAAAAAAGTAAAAAAATCACAATATATTCTCACTCTACTCAATTTTAAATCCTATACATGCATACTAATTCATTGTAATAGGGAAGAGTCAGGAAAACTACTCACTACACATGGAGAAATAACAAGAACTTTTCATTGAACAAGACTTTGAAACCATACAAAAAAAGTACCAGATTTAAATAAAAAAACAATGAAAATAATTTTTTTAATGAAATCAAACTCTCCTTGTAAAGCAAAAGTAATCTCAATACATTCCTCTCCAAGAATCAAGTGAAAAGAAATGAAGAAATCTCTCACTCTCTCTTTTTCTCTCTCACCTTGTTGCCCCACTTGGGGATCTCGCCCAAGCTTTATTCTCCTCTTCCAATTAGTTCAAAAGTCCAAGAGCCCTCTTAAAAACATTTCCAAGCCTTATTTATAACTTCCCAAGAGTTGCTTAAGTGTCTCTTAAAAAATGTCCATATTCAATGAATCATTCAAAAGGTATCTCATGTGACTCTTCATAGCCTTTAAAAACTTCCATATACCCACCCTAAATATTTATAGAAATTTTCTTTTATCATTGTCAACAAATTCTCTAAGAGACACACAAAGCAGCACTTCAAAAATAGTCCAAATTTGATGTATATTCTAAAAGATATGTTAAAAACCGTTTTTGGCGCTTAAACACCAATTTTGGGCGCTTATGCATCCTCCACTCTATCTAGTGGTGCCTAAGAATCATTTTGGGAACTTAAGTGCCAGGCACAGGCACTTAAGTCCCTGATTTTGGTCCCTATGGTTTCGGTGTGCCCCGGTTCGACCCAATTTGCTCCGGTTCGCTCCGTTTTGGTCGATTTCTATTCCTTTTGCTCTAATCACTCCAAATTCTTCAATTTGATGTACCTAAAACCAAAAAAATAAGAAAACATACCTTTAAAGTATAATATCATTATTAAATATAACATAAGAAATATTACAATTTTAGGCATGTCAGCCATCATAAACTTTTTCCATGTTATCATCCATAGAATTTTCAATTTCCTCCATTAAGAGAAATTGAGCTTTACAATTATTTTGCATCTAACCCTTTTTTTTTGCAGTTAAAACACATGATATCTTTATTATGTCTTAATCTCCGATCAGTAGGAGCTTTGGGATGTTGGGTTTGAATGGTATGATGAGCGGCTCTAATAACAAGTATATGTCATGTAGTGCAGAGTGTTTGTCCTTTTAATTTTGAAAGTGATGTTGATTTCCTTTGATTTTATACTAAAAAAGTATAATGGAAGGCCTCTTATAGGTCTGTTGGTGAAATAACTCAACTTCATTTTTAATGTCCACCCTAAGGCCAATGACAAATTGATTGGCAACAATCAATGTCTATGAAGTCAGTCCTGGCAATTAGGTCTTCAAATGTGTTCAAGTATTTAGTCATGGGAAAACTACCTTGCCTTAACTTCAATAATTTCCCATGTAATTTTTTATCATGATGTGTAGGACAATATTTAGTTATTAACATCTCCATTTTAATCCTTCCTAACCTCCATTCCTTAGCTAATGTATTATTCCAATAAATTTTAGCATAATCGGTCAATTTTGTTTTGGGAAATGCAACTCTTTGATAAACATCCATCTTATGCCAATCAATAAAATCATCTATTTGGACTAACCAATCTAAGAATTTATTAGGATCTTGGATTCCATCGTAGGATGGAGCTTCAAATTTAACTATCCTAGAGAAGTTATTGAAGTCATCATTATTCTTATAAATATGGTATCTTCTACCTCCATTCCTAATATTAGGTTGTCTTCTATGAATTTGCTCTTCTATTGGCTCTAAGTATGAATCTTTTTCTCTTAATGGTGTAATATGAATTTTGGTAGGCTATGTGGCAGGGTATTTATCATTTTGAAGAAGATTTAGGTTTATTTGCACTTGACCTTTTAAATCTTGCATTTGATTTTTGGTATCTTCAAATAATTCTCAATTCTTAGCATCACTTTCATGAATTCTAAGATCCAAAGAATCAACCATTTGAGTTAACTTTTCAATTTGATATTGAGAAACTGATTTTGGTACCATGATGCTTCTTATTTTTTGTTTTTTATTCTTGTGAAGAGAGACGATAGGGAAAATACTATATATTAGAGAGAGAAAGAAAATAAAAATATATATGCAAAAATAAAGTGAATCTTCAACTATAATGGCTTCCGGGTGAGGAGGGGTTTACAAAGACCGCTTATGTCCCAAGCTCTCCTTAAGCAGTTTAAATGTTTTTGAGAAAGTCCTTTTTAGCCTCAAATACACTAAAATTTATACATGTGTACTCTTATAAAAGAGATTTTAAATGCAATTTTTATTGATATGCAAACTTTAAGTCCTTAAGATGGCAATGTTCTTCATGTTTTGACATAATGATCAACTAGTTTATCATAAGAAGTTAACATAAAAAAGTAAGCATAAAACTTAATTTTTTGATTGCATCATGATAAGGTTGTAATTTATTTAAGTGGAGTGCCCCCTTTAAAAATTCACCACACAAGAAAAAAAATTTTAGAGATAGGTTCACACAAGGGATGTAAGTCAAGCTTTATAGCGGAGTTTGCTAGTTAGACTTCATGGTTACACCATAGTTTTACAAAAAAATATACAAATGTCCAAGATATTAAAATAAAATAAATATATTATTAGAAGAAATTTACTAACTTAAACATTTTTTTTCTGAAGTAACTCATAAACCTGTAGAGGCAAGTCCACCACAAAGAATTTCTTCATAGATGTCCAAAAGCTTTGGCCATATCAACTCTTTCCAAGATTCGCCCTGATACCACATTTGATGGAGGTGGGTAGCCATTTTTATTAGATAAAGTATTAAAATTTACTACCAATGTTTGGTTTTAGGTCATGTTATGTGAAGTTTAAGAGGAATTTTAAAAGATTTAGGAGGGAATGGTGGCTAAAATACCAAGACTAGTATGGATTATGCTTGTTCGAGCTAATTTAAATTATCTCTTTGGAATGCTTAATAAGAGATAAATGGATATAAATGATTATTGGAAGTTATATTATAAATTTTACTTATTATATGGAGTAGATGGGTGGGTTTGGATGGGTTTACAAGGGTGTTTATGGTTAGGAAACAAGACTAGGTCTTAATATACTCTTCCTTTGTCAAGAGCTATGAAGAGGGGTTTGGAATGGTTGTCAGGTTTAGGTAGTTGATTTGATTATATTATAAGAAGCTTGGGAAGTGGATGAAGAGTGGTGAGAAGTTTAAATGGAAGTGTTATGGAGGATTAATGAATAACATTAAAAAAAGCAAAGATAAATACCTAATATCACCAAAGAAAATGCAACACTTGAATCCACCAAGCACACAAAAAAAAAACTGGGGAAGTTTTCAATCAAATATTTCATTCAACTACTAATCCAAATCACCCTATTTATAAGGATTAAATGATGAAAAGTTAATTAAAGGAGGAGGAACTTTTGAAGGGCGGTAGGTGACCATTAATGAAGGAATGTGCTAACCACTTTCTTAAGTTATTAATTTAATATTTTTTTATAACCAACCATAAAAGCTTCAAAATTTAAAAATAAAAATTTCTAGAGACTAAAATTAAAATATAAATAATAAAATACAAATTCAAATATCTCTTCTCGATATGAGCCTTGAATGGGATTTTAATTGAGCACTTTCTTGGGCTCTTACTTTGGCTCTTAAAAGTAGACCTTTGACTTCATTTTGATGATGTGCTACATCATAGTGAAATAAAGTTCCAACAATAGTTCTCAACTATAATCACTTTTGTCCATTGTGCACCAAATAGTGTACATCGAAGAATTTTGTAATATTTTTTCCTTTTATGGGAAAAGAATGTGTGTGTAATCACCAATTTATAATGGATTGTTCTTGTGGGCCAGGCCTTGTAATTTTTTCTTTTTATGTTTTCCACATAAGAACTTCTAATTTCTCTTCCTATCACTTTTATTATATGTTTTTTTTGGATTCTTGTGCAACTATAAGATAATAATTCATGACCCTACCATCACAAATTCTCCAGCATGTATCAGTTTGATGTCGTTTGTGGAAACTGCAACCTCAATGCCGAAGTACTTGTGAGACTTGTTGAATGACCACTAGAAGAAATACTCGCAATAATGGAGTGTCCCACTATAACACTCACCATTTCAGGTGATAGTCACAAAGTCAAGGTCATCAAGCCTCCACATCTTCTCTTCCAGGAAGAGCTTACCCTACTAGCAAAGGCACCTAAATTCCTTCTTTAGAAGACCAAGTGCACAAAATGGAGGAGTCTCAACTAAAGATCCTCCAACTCATATGCAAAGCTTTATAGCCATTGTTTACACAAATAAATGATGTCATGCTTAAGGAAAATGTCTTGCCTGGGCATACTTATACCGAGCCCCCTGCCCACGGTGATTGGACCCATCCCCTGTAATGTTAGAATGCCAACCTCTTAAATAATGTAAGTTCCACTCAACCAAATCATTTAAATCACCTAGCATTTCCTGTCTCATTATCACTCTTGATTATACCATCAATAACACACTATGATGTCAATTGTAGGAAGAGTTCTTTTTAGATAATAGCGATAGCTTTCCTACTCCCTAAAACTTCCAAGAGTCATCTCTGTTAGCTGTGGCTCCTCCAACACCCAATCATGATGGGTTTTAAGCCCCCAAACATTGATTCCTACAAAGGGATAAATAGCCATATGAGCATGTTGACCACTACTGAACCAACATACATACTCAACATACCCCTAGTGCACTTCTCTATCAGGTATTCCTAACCACTCTCAAGCGTCAAGCTAACACATGGTTATACTCTCTTATGGAAGGCACAATCAAAACCTTTAACAAGCTTGCTAGAATTTTCATGGAGTACTTAATAGTAAACAATATGATCATCAAAGATCCATCCCATCTTGTAGAAATTAAAAAAAATGAGGGAGAGTCGCTTGAGGACTATTCTGCTGGTTCTTCACTAAAGCTCACCAGATTGGAGGAGTGAAATCGGAGTTGTCAAGTGGGGTCTTCCTTGAATGGCGCCACCCATAACCTTTCTACTCGTCATTGATGAGGGAGATAGTTTGATCTTCTATTGATCATGTCCATTATATTCAAGATTAAATAATTGTAGATAAGGCTATCATCTTGCACAAGGATCAATTCGATTGATTCAGAAGCAAGCATAAGAATAGCATCGGGGATGCCAATCAAACCTTGTAATAGATAAAGTTTGAACAATAAGGGAATTGTGACCTCCCTCCTCTGCCTACAAACCAACAATATGAGCCTTAGTCTGAAAAGGAGTAGATGATGCTCAACACTTCGTTCATCAACATTTTGATGGGTATTAATAAAAAAAGACCGTAAAGTGGCCTCAATATTTGAAACCAAACTCAAGGAACCAGGTAAAATGCTAAAACTTTCACTGGAGTTGTTGTCACACCATTGAATCATGGAAGCATCTTAAGGAAGAAATTAAGAGATAAATTTGACAAGAGTACTTGGGTTGGTTAGTGTAAGATAAGCTCTCCTATATAGACAATGCTCTCGCTGGGTCGTAATAAACACAAAAACATTAGTTTGGGAGTCCTAAAATTATTAGAAAAATTCAAATAATTACTAGAGGCCCATTTCTCTTTAACCAAGTTTTCATCATTATGCCTGAAGCAAAAGTGGTAAAGAAACTATGCTTCTACTCCATCACTTTCAATGATTCTGATTAGAGGGAGTCCAAGTCCCCCACAAAGGCTCCTATTCATCAGCTCAAGAATTGTAGAACTTTGTTACAATGTGAGTAGAATTTTGATTGACAATGATATCTCTCTCAATGACTTGTTCTACTTAATCTTCCTTAGTCTCAGTTGACTAGGAAGAAACTACAATCTACAGTTGGTCCACTATATGGGTTTGATAATTGGTCCATAAGAACTAAAGGAATTATAAATCTTTTCATCATAATGGGAAAATTTCTTTAAAAGAAGACTCACTCCATCTAGCTCATTATCATCAAGATGGAGTCAGGATACAATGACATCTTTGGCAGACCCTCCAGTACATCTTCAACATCATAACATCTGTGTAACACCACAAGGTAAAATGTCATAACCCAATTGAAAATGGAGCTTTGAGTGTAAATAAATAGGTAGTGCAATTATGCTACCTCATGCAAGCCCAACCACACTTATCAAAAATGTTTAACATAAAAAATTTTGCTCCCCAAGATGAGGATGTATTTTAACAAGCTTCTCCATCGAAAGGCTTGATCCATGTTCCACTTTCGGGTGACCAAACATCATATACGGTACATCTTGGTTGTCTAATATTGAATGAGCAGAGGTAGGAATACATAGATCTTCTCCAAAAGAACCAAAACAACTTCACTTGGATTTTGATGATATGTCCAGTGCCAACATAGAGATAGTCATGCACTCTTTGAAGGAGGATAACCTCAAGCAAGTTGTCTAAAAGAAACTTAACATTGCTTTGAGCCACCTAATAGCCATAAAAAAAAGTAAATAAGCTTCTAATAGCTATGTTCATATGAGAGGTACACCACCTTTCAATACTGGAAAATGGTTAAGAAAGCTAGTGCTGCTTGGAGAATTTGTGTTGACTAGACCGACCATAAAATGATATGACCGTCCGAAAGCTTTTTTCTCCCACATATAAAGCAACATTTTGATTCCATGTCAAAACACTGTAGGCTTAGTTTCTTGGATTTCTATTCAAGTTACAATAAATAAAGATGAATGTAAGAGATGAGGAGGCCACCGCCTTCCAAACAAAAAAGGGTTTATAAGCATGGATGACCTGTTGGTGAAAATCCTGGCGACATCCTAACATGTCTCTCATCTAGAAGAATGGTTCCAACTTCTTCATCATTATAACATGCGTTTCAACCTAGTGATACAAACTAAATGTAGGGAAGCATTATATAATCATGCAAGTATACATGTCATACAAGTAGTATACGAAACAAATTTCATGTATTGATCTTATAGGGAATGAGCTGAATTCCAAGATAAAAAAATTCTACTCTAGTTTTAAATTTAGTTTGAATGTACAATGTTTTTTTAGTTATGTAAAAGTGGATAATCCTAGTTTTTAAACTATTAAAACCTAAGCTAATGAGGTGAAGGTTTCAAGAGAGTTTCCAGGTGATAGTAAATTCTCCCTTGTATTGATTATACAATAATCAAGCTTTGAATGAGTGATCCAAATAATAGGTGTGAACTAGGAGCGAAATTATTCCTTATCTCTTTCAAAAATCTAAAAAAATTGGTAATCACACAAGTTTAGTGTCCTAACTCAAGTGATTAGCCAATGAATTCATTTCTCCATAAATAATTGCGGTAATTTAAAGGCAATATTCTTATTCCTCTAAATGAGTGTATAATAACTTAATCGTTCCACTAAGAAGTCTGTTGAATCTTAAAGTTCATGATAAGTTTTAACATTTCAACAGGCCAGATCAAAAGTAAATTAAAAAACCAAGGTTAACACATCACCCTATATAAATACCAATGAGAACCAGGTAAGAAAATCCAAACCTATCATTCCTACATTACCAATTCAAAGGAAAATAAAATTTATACTCACTACACATTAGTGTAAACATTACTATCAACATATTACTAAAAGAAATATCAAAATAAAAACTTTTTTTTAGATAAAAATGCTACAAATACATAAAAAACTCTAAGAACTTTTCTTTTATCTTCTCCAAATGAGTTAATGATGTTACAAACATGCTTACACACTCAGAAATATTTAGAATCACTCCCCTCCTCACTTCTCTCGCACTTGAATTTTCTTGATCTGGCATTTTCTTCTTAATCTCATGTGTGTAGAATACATGGAGTAAATTTTTATGGATAAATCCCTGACTTTGTCCAAACCACAATATATAGTACCCTTTATGAATAAGCTTCTCATAACCACCCAAATTGCCTAAATGCATATACCAGCAAATAGGCATTGGTTTGTGGTTCTTAGGCACTACTCTGTGCCACCTAGGTGTTGATCACTAGCGCTTAAGCACCCAATGACAAAGTATACTTTTTGTCTTCTCAGGATAGTTTTTTAGGACTTTGAGTGTCTAAGAACCTCTTTCTAGTGCCTAGGCACTAGCAGTTGAAACCTAATTTTGGCACCAGGGCACTCATAATTAATTCCTTGGTGCATTTTTAGTTATTCTCTAGAACTTAGGCAGCCAAGACCGAAACCTAGGTGCCAGGACTTGCAAAGGGGCACCTTAATCTAGTGCAGGGGCACTTGGGTAGCTTGGTTCAACTCATTTTAAGTATGTTTCATTCATTTGCATCCAAAGTTATCTAATCATTTATATATTGCATATACAATCACAAATATTATGAAAGCACAAAACTTTATACAAAAAGATTAAAATATCATAAAAAATAACAAGCATCTTTGATACACAAATCCAACCAAATGCATATTCAGAGGCAAATGAAGAAATTTCTAGAATTTATGGTCACTTATTGCGGGATCAAGGTGAAGCTTGAGAACATCAAAACACTAAGAGCTATGGTGTCCCTTAAAAAACATAAAGGAAGTGCAACGGTCACATGGTTTAACTTTCTCTCTTCTTGGCTCATTTTGTGGACATGTACCTGTCATTTAACAAAATACTGAGAGGTGCTTGGAACACTAGTTCCCATTGGAAAATGCATGTAAGAATGATTCTGAGCAACCCAAGACATAATTGGCCTCATCGCCCTTTCTTTCAAAGCCTGCCCAAAGAGAGAAGTTGTATATGAATATTTATTTCACATTGCATGTTAAGCTTTACCTTGGTAAGGGAGGAAAATTTGATTCAATGGCCAATCTAATATATCAGCAAGTCTTTGTGATTGTATATGTAGTATAAAGGTGAATATTCTCTCTGATAAGAAGAGTAACTACCCATTGGTAGACAAGGCTTTGTTAGTCCTTTTATTCTACACACGAAGCTAAGTTCAAACTTCCAGGCACACACCATCAAAGTCTACATGTAACTCCCTCTTAAGGCCATTATATAAAGGCTAGAAGCTTTTGGAAGGTTAATCAAATGGTCACAAGAATTAAAAGGTTTGACTTTATCTATCTGTCGTGACAAGACATTAAGTCATATGTACTAGCCAACTCTATATTCAAGTGCTCCATACTTGCCTCTAACAAGCAACATCTTTCTCCCTCGGTATTGCCTCTGTGGACTTTGTACGTCAATGAAGCACCCAGAATTTTTGAAACTTATGCTCAATACCTCTCATATTTTTGAAACAAGATGCCTTAGAGTACAAAATCTACTTTTAATTTCTATCCACCAATAATGCTGTTAAGCATGAAGCCCTCATTGTTAAGTTAAAGCGTGATATTTATGGTGGAGTGCAAAATTTGATCATTCATACTAGCTGTTAGCTAGTTGCATCACATGTTGAGGCAGAATTTGACATCCACATCTTTTAGTTGGTACAATATCTTAGCCTAATAATAGGCTTCTTGCTCAAATCAAAGCGTATTAGATTGTCCACATACTTCAAAAGTATAACACCTGAGTCGATGCTCTCTTTGAGATCACAACTTTGATGATTAGAGAACTCTTGAAAAGAAAGTGCCTTGAAGAGAAAAATTTTCTAAGTATCTTAAATATAAATTTTTTTGATAAAAAGAAAGACCATTTCTAGATGAAAGTCATCATCTACTTACTTTGGGACGGAATGTTGTCAGGTGATGCCACCATGTTAATTCACCTACAATGTTTGGTTTTAAACTTCATCATCATTAG
>NEWO01001012.1:21362-72848 GCA_003013225.1 Phalaenopsis aphrodite
TTTGACTTCAATTTTGAGAATGAAATTATTTAATGTTTCATCTTGTCAATTTTATTATTTAGGGCTTACATTTGTGTGAAACGATCACACAAATAGCCTAAAAGGTGTGAGGGTTAAGTTTGCGATGAACCAAAACCTAGGAATCCTAAAACGAGTTAGGGCTTATATTGCATGAATCGATCATGCAAAGGCCTAAAGATGAGTTGAGGATTTATGTCACACTAGGAAGACGACCTCGAAATCCTATGACTTGTTGGTTAATTTCTTAAGACAGATGTGTCGTTGTAGCTCCTCATGCTGTAGAAGGTGCTCATGTTGTAAAAGGTTGCCCACAAAGTTAGCTCCATGCTCCTCGGTGAAGAAGTAGTCCTAAAGTCTAAGGTTCAAAAGGTTTAAATGACAAGTTTAAAGTTCAATCAAGGGGTGGTTAAAGTTGATTAGAGCGACATCTGTTAGAATCCCACGATTCCCTCATTTCGGAGTCATTATTTTCTTTATAATTAACTTAGCTTAAACGAGTTGTAGAATCCATTTAAATCGGGGAGATCTCGTTAGCAACTGTGGGTTACCTCCACCGAGGCGCTCCTGTAAATTGAAAATGACATTTTAAGTTTAGTGACATTTCAAAAGATTTATGGTTACCTTTGAAAGAATTTGTTTTAAATTTTTAAAAATGTTTATTAATTTTTGAAAATGGTTAAGTTTTTTTGCAAGAAAAGTAAAGTGCACATCTAAGCAGTTATAATATTTTTTAAGAGTAAATTTCAGAAGGTAAAATGATAGAAATTAAATAAAACTATAAAAGTGTGCTTGTCATCTTCTCAGCATTCCCGCTGAAAGATTAACTTTTTGCAACAAGTATATAATTTTGTAGAGTTTAAATACATTGCAAAAATAGATGAAGGTGTATTTAACAAAATCCAAACTATGACTTATGTAGTCTCGAAATATTTTAGTGGATGATTGTAGAACAAAATATAACAAGTTCAATTTGCCCTACAACATGTCCAAGAGATTCCAAAGTGTTTGGGGAATGACTCTGAACTGCTTTAATGAGCTCTTGAAACATTTGAGTTCACTTTGAACTTATCATATTGCTCTATTAATCATCCCAGGTCAAATTAAAATTACCCCACTACTCGGTGAATCTTGACATTTTAACAATTCTTAGGATGGGTACTCAATCAATCAATTGATATTTCACTTAAAAGTTATGTGGGTGGATGCCTCTAAGGAAAATTTAGGTCATTAAATATTCTATACCCTCCACTAAAGTTGGGCTTGCAGTGCTTAGAAATGTCTATCTTCAATCTTGTTGTCCTTCTAAATCACATCAAATGAATATAAATATCAAGCCTAGATCACTACCAAGCCCTTAACAAATTTAGTGGGATAAAGTGGCACTCATTAAGACTTTTAATTTAAATGATACCAATCCTCATTGAAAGATCATTTTATCCAAATTGTGGGCTTAAAATAAGTGAACTATCATTCTTCTAACTTAAGCCCATCACTTTATAATCATTTTATTTTTATTAACCTCCAAGTCTTGATAATTTAGAAAATTATAATTTTATTCTTTTTATGGAAAGGTGGCAAGTTGGAATCTAACTCTTAACCCATTATGTTTCAATCATCCAAACATATTCTTTGGGATCAAAATTACCCACTTTTCGCTTTGGTTAATCCTGAATTTTGATTAAGGCGCCAAAATCTAAAATTTCCACTGCTTTTAGAGCCCTTCACCTCATAACTCATTAAGAATAGGTCAAATGACTTTTTTTTTTAAATTTTAGAGTAGCATGTCCCTAGATTAATTAGTGCATAAGAGGAGAAAAAGTGGTTTTCAACTTTTAATTTAATTTAAATAATTATTTTAACTAAAAAAGAATAAGATTTTCAAAATTAACTTATTTAATCAATCAAAATAAAGTTTTTTGGTTTATGGAAAAATTATTAGAGCTTCCTTATGTTAGAGAAATACTTACGCGAAATTCCATGATTTTTTAATTAAATTTTAATTGTTAATTATTTATTATTTTCAAAATAATTTTTCAATTACTCAAAAAATATAATTTAATTACAAAAATTATTTTTTATATCTTTATTAAACTCCTCTCAGGTCAAAGAACTCAGAGAAATAAATTTTATATTTTTATGATTTTTAATTTATTTATTATAATTATTTCAATGAGGAAAATAGGAAAATACATTTTTGGGTCTTTAAAAATTTATTTTTAACTGAGAAAAATTAGAAAAAATATTTTAATGAGTTCTAAGTGATTAGGGAACCATTAGGAATAGTTTGAAATATTTCTGTATTTTTAATTATTTTTAATTATTTTTAATTATTTGTAATTATTTGTAATTATTTGTAATTTAAAATATAGCTCAAAAATCATGTATTTTATCAAAAATAATTTTTATTTTTCTTTAGTGCTCCTAATCACAAGGAACTTAGAAAACCATATTTCATAATTTTCCTAAGAGTATTGTATTTAATATATTTATTTTTATACAAAAATTCAATGTTTATGAAAAAATCAGTTTTAGTGTCTAAACTTAATCAAATAATTTTCAAATTTTTACAGTGAGTTACATGATAATTAATTTACATAAATTAATAAAAAATATACACACTTAATTAAATATGAAAATGTACAAAATTATTCAAATTATCATGGTATTTTTCTTGAGCTTCTCTGACCACAAGAACTATACTAAAATTTATCCAATAATTTTTCAAGTCATATTTCAATTTATGTAATTAAATTAAGCCAAAATAGCCATCTTAGTTTGAAAATTAGGGTTAGAAGCACAGACGTGCTCTCCGACCTTGGAAAAATCAGAGATCACAACCTTTGTCATTAGGAACAAACCCTAAAAATTTCAAGCACTGGTGAGCAATGCTTAGTTATAATGAATCGAAGCACACAGAGAGTACTTATTTAATTAAAAATCAAAGAGTAAATAATTAATTTTATTTTTGGTCCATGTTATTTTTAATTTATTTTTATGATTTTTCCATGAAAAGATATGAATTTTCAAAGATTTGGCATTTAAATAAATTTAGAAAATCCATAATTTTTTACTTATCCAACTCAACCTACGGCAGCTCTGAATGACCACGCAGTGCTCTGCTATTCGACTCTGCCTTCTAACTCAACAGCCACATGTCCCGCCTCATCATTCTATCTGCTCATCCAATGCGATCTCAGCCGTTCAAAAGATACACATGCGATCGGACATAATCCGTTCATTGTACCGAAGCGACAATCTTAAGATCTCAAGTTAGACTCAACCTAATTACTTTGATTTTGTTCCTCACCTTCATCTACTCAAGACACACCTATCTATAGGCTTTATCAAGCATGAAATGCAGTAAATACGTGTGGAGATTCAAATTAAGCCCAGTTTAGAGTTGAGGTCCAATACCTTTGTCTGAGAGGGGAGGCCTCAATCAGATGGTTGTATTAGCTTCAAATGGGTCCAACGTACCTCTAGATGAAGTTTTGAGATGTGGTGAAAAGTTTAGGGATGATTCGATCAAAGCTAATTTTGGGTGTTGATCTAGAGCTAGGTTAGAAGCTCTCTGTGATGGGGCTTTTGTTGGGAATCAACTCCTCTCACTAAAGGGATGGTGTGCTCACATTTAATTGGAGTTTGGTTCACTGTGGAGCTGTGGAAAAATTTGTCCTTATTTTGGGGCAAATTTTAATAAATAAATTTGCTCTGCGCTTAGAGCAAGGGGATTGAATTTAGAAAATTTTGGAGAGGCTCTGTTGAGATTTTGGCAGAGTTTCCCCAAGTTTTCAAGCACTCTCTCCTTTGGCCTTAGAGAGCTTAATTTATAGCCGTGACAGGCTTGGCATTGGGTCCTAAAGCTTGCCGGTAGAGGGAAGAAAATCTAATGGCCAATAGGACTTTGCCAAGTCAAGGAAGTTTAATTTTGGGTTTTCGTCATTTGGGGCTCCATTAGGCTGGCTGTTTGTAGCAGTTGAGGTGGTGGCCAACCAGATTCAGGTCACTTCTTAGCTCAGGGAGGCCAGGGGTGCTTAATGATGGTGAAGCACTAATGGTAGGTATGATGATGAGGATATTTTTAGTTTAGGCCAAAAAATAGGGTGAAATCACCTAAATCAAGGGACCATTTGTCCATAGCCCATGTATGGTGGGCTAGGTGAGTCTAGCTTTTTTCACTAAGGTCCAGAAGGTGGTTGTAGAGGCATTGGTTTGATCAATTTAGCTTGGCTTGGTCAATTTTGGTGCATGGGTTCAATTTGGGTCAAATTGGCTAGAAGTTGGGTTTGGCTTCGGCTAGCCATGACATTGGACTCAATTGATTGATCAAGATGGTGTTAGATGATTGTCATAAAGAGTTTAAGGAAGATTTGGAGTGATTTTGAATTGATTTGGAGGTTCAATTTGAAGGAATTTGGACATTTCGTCAATTTTGGGCATTTGGGTTAGACTTGGGTTTGAGTTGGGCTAGAGTTTGGCTAGAGCCCAATTAATGGCTCAAATTGGTCCTAAGGATTGTCATAAAGAGTTATCGATAGAAATTGAAGGGAAATTTTGGGTTTATTTGGTTCAATTTTGTTGAATTTAGGGTCATGGACAAATTGGGGCAAAATTGAGGGTTTTGGTCCAAATTGATTTTGAGTCAAATTGAGGCTTTACAAAGGATAATTGAAGGTTTAATTTTATTTTGAGGAGTTTTTTGAATAGTTTATGATTCAAAATTAGGCAAAATTGTTTTTGAACAGTTTGGAGTTTCAATTGAGTGAGAATTTGGTTTTGGGTCAAATTGGGGCTTTTTAATTTGGGTTGAAAATGGATTCAAATTTGAGCCAAGTGGGCTTGGATTTAGTCACAATCAAGCTTGTTCATGAATAACTTGAGTTTATAATTAAAATTAGGGAAGATTGGGATTAAATTAGTGGACATTGGGGGTGAATTGGGGTAATTAGGCCTTTAAAGGCAATTTGGACATTTTGGTCAAAATAGGTCAAATTGATCAAATTGGCCTCAATGGAGTGTTTCAAATTGATTTTGGGGACATTTGAAGTGGTTTGGATAGCTTTGGGATAATTTGAGCCATCAATGGTACTTTGGTAATTTTGGCAAAATGAGGGGTATTTTTGGTAATTTTGGAAAATTTTGGAAGTTATTGGCAATTTGGTTAGTTTCAAAGGGTTTGAAATGATTGTTGAACAAATTTGGGTGCTTTGGGTAATTTTGGGAATTTTGGTCAATTTCGAGGTTTCAAGGGCAATTTGGTAAATTGGGTAGATTTGGGGGAAAAATGCTAAGTTTAGTATTTTGGTAAAATTGAGGAGTTAATCACCATACCTGAGCCATGGACCAATAGAATTCCCTGCTTTGGGTCCTTCATGCACTGGTCTTAGCTAAACTCTAGCTTAGGGGTAATGGGTCTAGGGGACCATCTACATGAGTCTTCCAAAGGGTCAAGGGACTAAAGTTATGTAGGCTTCGGTTTAAGGTTGTGAGTGGAAGTGTAATGTGCAAGTGTGCGTGTGAGACTAACTAAGGCCACACCACCAGATGGTTGACCCTAAGGCCAAGTAGTCCTTTGGGGACTTTCCTTGAGCTCTCCTATATTGACCACACCTACTAATTGCTAGAGGTTAGAACCAATATGTGGAACTTTAAGTTGAGTATGGAAGAGTTTATAATTTCTAATGGTGGGGGTTCTTTTCTAGTTTTCTAGGAATAGACAACAGCAAAAGTCCTATGGATAGACCCTAGGCTACTAAAGAGGAAAAACTAGACCTCAACCAAAAGTAAGGTGAACATAACTGTTCTCCACGCATTACTAAAATCTCAACCTATAACCTATACAATTCCTTATTACTACTTTATATTATTGCTTAATTTCTAGAAGATTCTTAGTCATTCAACTATGTGTAAATGTTGAAGCCAGAGAGGTTGATGTGGGAGTGATTCCTTGGCCACTGTCCCAAATGAACTATTTTTTGTGTTGTAATGATTGATGAATAAACGTTAAAAAAGATAATTGGAAACTAGAGGCCTACACAAGAGAAGGTCAATGACTTTTAAACTGGAAGTTAGTGATATGTGAGGTTGTCCAATGCAGGAGGGGAAAAGCATTTTTATATCTAGATGTAGTTGAAAAGATATTTATATCATGTATTCATCTATGAGCTAATGGATATGAGTGCAGGTGAATCTCACCATCACATAAGTCTTTTTATACCCTTTTCCCAGTTTTCAACTAGTAGATATTTATACTTTTTTCGTGGTTTTTAGTATCCTTGATTATCATCCTTCTCTCAAATAAGTAGAGCGACTAGATAGATGATAATAAGTTGATCCATGGTTGATTTTGAACCAATTTATATATATTCAATCAAGTTTAAAAACAAGGGAAAATTACACTAAATAAGATTGATTTCGTGTGTTAGAAATTCATGTTTGAACTTTATGACACAAATTTTAAAAATACATAATAACCAAGGTCTTTTAAATTCATGATTTTTACATATCTATAATAAAGTAACACATACATGTATTCGTAATGATAAAATTGATATTGAAGAAACGGTGTTACGAAGTGAGAGGACCCATTCTTTGAATTATGCTTTATTTAACCACTATCCATCAGGGGCGTTACTAACCAATAGAATTTATGATAATTTAATAAATTGTTTTATTTTATTATTAAAAATCAATGAAATAAGTTTATAAACTCTATTCATTTTAGGGGTGACATAAGTTACAAAAATAAACATCATAAGATATAATAAGTTATGACAGAAGTTATTAAAGCAAATAACATAAGTTTTCATAAGTTATAAAAATGAATAAATTAAGTTATCATTTATTATGAAATAAGTTAGGAGTTAAGAAAATAACTAACTTAAGTTATGAGTTATAAAATTAAATAACATAAGTTATTAAAATAAATCTGATAAGTTATTAAAATAAATGTGAGCCACAATTAAAAATTTAATATCGCACGTCCTTTTAAATCAACTTATGTCATTACAATTCTTTACTAAATAAATTTGGTAATTGTGTAAGCGTTAAGCATGTTGAGTTTGAATCAATGATTATAAACTTTTAATGACGATCAATACAATTAAGCACAACACAAATAAGTTATATTTAGGTTAATTTTTATATGAAATAAAATTAATGATAAGATATTCTACTTTAAAAACAAGAAAAAATTGATTCATAGATCCCTCGTCAATCAAATTCTATTTGTTTTTCTAAGTAGAATATATTATCTTTAATTGACTGGAAATTTGATTAGAAATTGATTGTTAGTTATATCTAACCAAAACAAGCAAAAACATGCAAAATATGATTGGAATTTTGATTAGAAATTTTGGTTTTGGATTCTAATCAAATTTTCAATCATGACAGAATCCAAACCAAAAATTTCAAGTATGGACCCACAACCTATAAATTGATCTTTAAGAAATTAATGCACGAGGCTAATTAAAGATACCAAATTTATGTTTATGTAATTATTATTTTCTAATTTTTTTATTTCAATAAGTCAAGGCTGCATGTCATCCCAAGCATTTTATCGAAGCCTTTCTTTTTTAAAGAAAGAAAATTCCAGCTTTAGTGATTTTCTGTATAATAAGAGTGCTCCAAATATGATTAACAAAATGTTGGCTTTAGGTGGCTGGTGATTATGGCTGCAAATGAACCAATTATTTGACAAACTATTTGTGGTTTCACTCGATTAATACTCGTTCATGGTCAGTTGTTTAACTACTCAAACAAGTTTGAATACTTTCATAAGTACTCAATTATTAAATGAACAATCTCAAATAGCTTGTTGTTTGTTTTATTTATATTTATGAATAATATAATTCTAAGCTCATAAACAATCTCAATTAATGCTCAATTTCAGCTAATTCACGAGCAATATTGTTTAAATATATATTTTATAGGCTCAAAAAGTGTTGTTTAATACAACACGTTTATTTTCACAATAAATTGCTCATATAATGCTCTTATTACTAATTTAAGGCTCAATTATGACAAAATTATGGTTCATTTATTTTGTTAAATGAGTCGCTCATTAATATACTTGCTATCTTTATATGAGAGTTAAACTCGAATATGATATACAAAAATGAGTTCATGCATGAAAGGGTCTTAAAATTTGTTGTTGAGCTCGAGTCGAGCTCGGAGAGTCTTATAATAAATGAGCTCAGGCTCTAATAGACAACTGCTGAGCTCAGTATGGTTTGTCTGCAGCTTTGCATGCCAATTTATTTTTGTAATATGTTATTTTAGAATGTAGCTCTGATATCTATTACAGGTCACCTTTTTTTTATTTCTATATTAATCTCATTTAATCTATTCAGCCCTCTCCTTGTGTTCTCACGCCATCCTTATTCCTTCAATACTATTCTCTGCTAGAAATTTATCCACTCTCTCTAATTCTCTACCCGCTTTTTCTAACATTTTTTTTTCTTTTTTCTTTTTTTTTACTTCGCCTAAGATAAAAAAGTTCTACTAGTTTCTTGTGATTTTTTTTTTATGAATGGGCCATCAATTAGATTTTTTATTGCGTCAAATTTGCGTCCGGTGTCCGTTTTGAACCTTCAATAAAATTTGAGGGGTCTCATTGTAAAAACAAAAAAAAAATACAAAAAGATGTATTTCAATGGTTATGATTAGACACCGGACGTAAATTTATGTCCGCTATTCGTAGGCAATAAAAGCTCCATCAATTGAGAATATTTACACAGGTTGTTAAGTTAGCTTTTCACTCTTAGAGTCTTCACTGTAGGTACATTTAGGACAAGCTAATTTTATATTTCATGTGATTCATTATTTTTTATTAATTCAAAAAAAAAATAATCCGAATATCATTAAAAATATTTATCATATCATTAGTGCAATGTACAAAACTATTAGCCAACTCCGTTTAGAATAATCACACAATTTGAATATATAAATTAAATAAACTTTATATGAAATATTGCATCTCATGTGATTTTATTCGAACATATTTTCATACAAGTAGTTAAGACTTCACCAATTCAATCAATAAATTTTGTATTCAAATTTTAAAATATTAAAATTTATTAGAATAAATGGATAAAAAATTGGTTCATGTTTAATTTTATTATTCATTGGACAACTACGAAAAAGTATGGTATTTCACACAGTCCTACGCTAGCAGAAGAAAAAAACCCATCTAAGTATGTTCCAAAACTCACTATGCTAGATGACTTTAGACAAAGAGTTCTTTGGGCATTATTAGAATAATTCAACATTTATTATTAACCAAGTTTGTGATTCTTCTATCTTTGATGATTATGTTGTAACACACAATAAAGTCTACAATACAACATCAATAGGGACTAGTATACACACAAAAATTTTGTTCGTAGAATTTGCAGTTTACTCTTATAATCACAACATAGAATGCATTGCCTTTCACGTCTCCCATACGTGTGGCAATACTCTGGCTAATGTGATATTAGTACTAGCAACATTACTGACACAAAATACCAAATTTATTGCTTAGTATACAAACCCGACAATATTTTTAATATATATATCTTTGATACAATAATGATATAAATACTCTTATGCATTTCTTTAAACTTTCCTATATAATATGAAACTAATATTTATGTGAAAAGTTGATATGCTTGACAATATCGTATAGGAATGTTATCCTATGAACTAAAAACTTATGCATGTCAACCAATGCCCAAATTTTAAATGACTATGATTAATATCATTGGTGGGTGTGTTTATATATATTAGGCAAATGTTTATTACACTATATAATATTATGGAATAATGGATAAATACTTAGTGATGATTCAAGTGGGTTCATTAAGTGATTATTCAAGTGGTAAAAAGGAAAACTAGAAGGTGGAGAGTAAAAAGAGATTATCCAAGAGTAATTGAAGATCATATAGGGCTTTCAAGAGAATAAAAAACTACTTATTATTAAAGTGTTGACCTCACTTTTATGAGGTTAAATTATTCATTTTAGGAACCTTGGATATAGCCTTAGGACTTTGTTATGGAATATCTTAGAAGACTAGTAAGGGAATCTACATCCAACATAGAAATTAAGACAATTCTTGACTCTTCTTGTGCAGTCCCATTTGAGTGGTCACAAGCCCCTAAATTCCATTTGGGATGGCTAAGACCAACATTTGGAGACTCAAGCTTGAGTTCCTATAGGTTCAATCAAGCCTTAAGACAACCCTGGGTGGCTCAGGTTTGGTCTCACACACATCTGCACACACTGAAACCAATCAAATTCCGTTCATACCCAAAAGCCTAAAAAGCGCATACCTATCTCGTTAACTCTTTGGAAAGATCACATAGGTGGTCCCAAGACCTTAGCCTTTGGTTAAGATTGCTAAGACCAACATGCAAAGACACAAAAATGAGTTCCCATTTGGTGTCTTATCGTCCCAAGATGGCTATTAATGACATGCAGGCCACCTTATCCAATTTTTACCAAATTACCCAACTTCCCTAAATATCCCAAATATCCCCTAAATTCCACAAAATACCCAATTTATACCCAAATTAAATCCAACCAATTTCCAATACCAAATTCAAATTCAATTTAATCAAACACCAAATTAAAACCCAAAGTTCAATTCCAAACCCAAAGCCCTTAATTTTGAGCCAAATGTCCAAATTCAGATCAAACTCCACCAAGTCCAAAATGCACCAAATTTAACCCACACACCAATTAATATACACCAAACCAAAATCAACACTTCTTGACAATTTCAAGCCATTCAAGCCTATTAGCCAAACCCAAAATAAATTTTTTTCTTAACCCATCTTAAAAGCCCAATATTAATTTCTCAATGATGACCCACCACAAAATAACCTATTTTTAGGCATATTTTATAAGAATTTTATGTGCATTTTTTATGATATTGCACTTTAAAAAATGATATTTTGCATGTTTTTAGTTTTAGGTACATGGAATGGACATTTATAAAAAAAATGAAAAAAATGGAGCAAAAATAATGATTTTTGTGTGGCCCAATAACCCTACCCCTTGGCGCCATAGCGCCACCCCTTGGCGTCATAACGCAACCGTCGAGCGAGAAGGGCACTATAGCTCTCCAGACTAGTGCTATAGCGTCAGTAAACCTTTTTAGAAGATACATCAAATTTGGAAAAAAAAAAATAGGGGTGTTTAAAGCAACCCTTAGTTATTTTCTATTTTCTATTTAATGAGAAGGATTTGATTGAATTTAGAGACCTTTTAGAGCCTCATAACTTCAATTGGGTGGCAATAGTGAGTTAGGTTTTTCATATTTTAGGTTCAAGTATAAGTGTGAGTGTGTTTTAGTGTGAAGAAGATTAGAGATTTATTAGAGGAAACTCCAGAAGTTTACTTGGGGAGAATACAAAAGCTACTTTTTATTTGTGCTTGAGTTTTTGTTGCAAGACTTAAATTTCAATGTAAATATATTATTTTTGTTTAATCTCCATGAATTTTTAGTAGTTTTATTTCTTTCTTCTTGCATCTGAGACTTAATCTTGTGGGATGAGAATGATTTAAAGATTTCTTTTTACTCTTAAAAATTTTGATGGTATTTTCACCGAATCTTCATTTATTTTGCAAGTTGGCCACTTGTGAGTTTAAAATCCATTGAGAAATATAATGACTTGGGAGGGCTACATTTCACCCAACTAGTGGATACCACACTTCATTCTAGGCAGGGGCATTTCATTCACTTATGGGGGAGTGCAAATAAATAGGTAGATAAGTTTTGATGGGCGTAGAATTGGTTAGATCTAGAGCGACAGGCGAGATTTTTATCAGCTTGGCTTAAGTTTAGTACCCTGATGCTGGGATTCCGTCATTATGATGGCATAGGCTAGGGGCATCTAGAGGTGAGAGGCTAGATAACACTGATGTGAAGTCAAGATGTTCAAGAATCGGCCTTAAGTTAGCTATTACTCTTTGCAAGTACTGGGAGGGGGTAAAGAATAAGGTATGCTTCTATTTTTCATAATAACTAAATTTTGTCTTAAATCATTTGAATCCTAATAGATAAAATCTCTTTGAAAGGGGAAAGGTTTTCAATAATATCAAAACTAGTTGTTATATTATATTATGCTGTTATATTTAGTTGTTACTCTCTTTTTATGCTATTTTAGTGTTAAATTTTTGGTAAGCATATCATTTTAAATCTTTTATCTCTCTAATTTGTAATTTAAAATAACTTTCTATAACTTGATTTTAAGAGTTGTCAGATTCCTCGTGGGATCGATACTGAGGTTTTTAAAGAAAATCTTATATTACTTGAAATGATATGTATACTTGCAAAGTACCCCTAGTGTGAAAAAATATTATATAATTCATAAATCATTGCAAGTATTCACACTAGCCACTAGATATAAATTTAGATATATTTTCTTGGCAAAAGTAAGGAAATCAAAAATACGCGTAAGTGCAGGTTGGGTCATGTTTTTGGCATCGTTGTCGGGGATTACGATTGATCTTTTTAACTTACAATTTCATTTGAATTATAGTTTTAACAATTAAAAAAAAAAATTGAAAGAAATAATGAAAAAACTGAAAAAACTAAAAATTTTAAAATTTAAAATTCAAAAAACATTTTTGTTTTAGGTGTGCTATTTTTTTCTCTACAATTTTTACATCGTTTATTTCAAAGTTTTGGACCTAAAAATTTAGTGCCTTGCGATTTTGAATTGGAACGAACTATTAAAAATATTTGCAAATAAGAGAGACTTCATAATTCCCAAGAAATGACAAATACATCGCAAAATAATTTTGAAATTCTGATTGCTGAAAATGAATGTTATAATTTATAAAAAACTTTAAGGGATTATATGAACCCTACAGTACATGAAATTCATTTAAGCATTCAAACTCTTGCAATAGAGGCTAACTCATTTGAACATAAACCTTTGATTATACAAATTGCACAAAATAATCAGTTTGGAGAAACATTATCTGGGGATCCTAATTTATATTTAGCTGGTTTTTTAGAATTGTGTGTTACATTTAAATTTGTTAGCGTATCAAATGATGCTGTCAGTCATAAAAATTTTCCTTTTTCATTAAGGGATAAAGCTAAGATGTGGTTAAATTTGTTATTACTTGGATCTATTAGAACTTGGGGAGATTTAGCTAAAAAAGTTTTGGCTAAGAACTTTCCACCTTAAAAAACCACGAAGCTCATAAACGATATTACTTCTTTTACTCTGTATGAAGGAGAATCTATATATGAAGCATGGGAAGGATTTAAGGAACTCCTTAGAAAGTTTTCATACCGTGCTTTGTCAGACTGGTTAATTATTTAAACTTTCTATGATGGGTTAGTAGAATCGCTTATATCTATTATAGATGCTGCTTTTGGAGGTTCATTAAAGTCTAAACCATTTGACGAAGCTTACTCATTAATTGAAGAAATGGATACAAATAATTTTCAATGGCCTTCCGATAGGGTAAACCCTAAGAAAGTACTTAGTATTCATGATTACGATGTTATTTCAATGATTGTATGTCATGTTGTTGCATTATCTAAGAAGATAGACTAAATTGGACCGAATTTTACTCTAACACTCCAAATGGTTGAAGAAAATTCATTAGGACAAATAATTAATTCTCATACTTCATTGGAAACTATGAATGTGTTTAACAGACTAAATAATTATTTCAACCCAGGTTGGAAAAACTATCATAAATTCAACTGGAACAACAATCCTAGTGGTGGAAGTTAACAATGGGGTAATGCTCTAGTTAACCTAATGGAAAATTAATACAAATAGGGTAGTGCTAACTTTAAAGAAACGTATCCTCCAAAATTTAATCAATAAGTAAAGGAGAAGAAGTTGTTTATAGAAGAATTGATGTTGCAAATGGGTAGTCATTTACAAAGTTAAAGTTTTGTTATTAAAAATATGGAGAATCAAATGAGATAAATTGCTAACGCACTGAGCAGTAGGCCTTAGGGAAAAATTCCTATTAATGTAGAGATTAATCCTAAAGAATAAAAGTAAAGAGTCAAAGCAAGTCAAAGCGATTCAAATAAGGGTGGAAAAGAATTAAATGTTGGTGTTCAAAAAGAAATTGAAATTGAGAGAGAAGTTGAAGAAATTGAAAGAGCTGAAGAGTTTATTCTTAAGGAAGAAGAAACACCTAACTCTAAAATGAAGAATAATTTAAAAAGACCCCCACCACCGTTTTCTCAAAAACTTAATCAACAAAAATTGGATCAATGATTTTTAAAATTTTTAAAAATATTCAGAAAGCTTGCAAATAATATCCCTTTTGCTAAGACTTTGGAACAAATACTGAGTTTTTCCAAATTTATGAAAGAAGTTTTAAATAAAAAAAGGAAGTTTATATCATGAGATGGTTGCACTTAGTGAAGAATATAGTGCAATAATTCAAAAAATTCTTTTTTGAAAACTCAAAGATTTTGGTAGCTATACCATATCTTGTGCAATTGAAGAGAAATTTTATGGAAAAACTTTATGTGATTTAGGAGCGATCATTAACCTTATGCCTGTTGAACTCACTTTTACCTCTTTAGTAACCTATGGTTTAGCCATAGGACTTTTTTGTTGACTATTCCTAGTGAAATAGTAAAGAAACCCTCACAATTATAAGATCTAAACTCATTTTGCACAACTTGAAGTTCCACATATTTGTCCTAACCTTTAGCACTTAGTAGGTGGGGTCAATATAGGGGAGCTTAAGGAGAGTTCCCATAGGATCACCTTGGCTTTAGGGTGAACCCTCTGGAGGTCTGGTCTTGGTTGGTTTCACGCACACACTTGTACATTACACTTCCACTCACTACCTTAAGCCCAAACCTACACAACTTTGATCTCTTGACCCTTTGGGAGACTCATGTAGATGGTCCACTAGACCCATTAGCCCTATGCTAGGGTTTAGGTAAGACGTGTACATGGAGGACCCAAAGAAGGGAATTCTACTGGTCCATCGCTCAAGTAGGTTGATTGACGCCCCAATTTTACCAAAATATCCAACTATGCCTTTTGGCCCCAAATCTACCCAAATTACCAAACTACCCTTGAAGCCACAAAATTGACCAAAATTTCCAAATTTACCCAAAATACCTAATTTTGTCCAAAAATCATTTCAAACTCCTTGAAATCACCCAAATTTCAAAAAACACCCCTACAATTTCAAAATTACCAAAATACCCCTTATTTGGCTAAAATTACAAAAATACCCTTGGTGTCCCAAATTCTCTCAAAACCTTCAAAATCATTTAATATATCCCCGAAATAAATTTGAAAAACTTCATTAAGCTCAATTTGACGATTTGATCTATTTTGACCAAAAACCCCAAATTGTCTTTAAAGGCCCATTTACCCCAATTCACCCCCAATATCCACCAATATTATCCCAATCTTCCCCAATTTTAACTCTAATCTCAAATCCATCATTTCCAAGCTTTATTGAAACCAAATACAAGTTCATTTGAATCACATTTCAATCCAATTCCAACCCAAATTCAAAAGCCCCAATTTGAGCCAAAATCAAAATCTCTCTCAATTGAACCCCCAATTCTATCCAATTGCCCCAATTTTGCATCATGAACTCTTCACAACATTTCCTCATATCAAATTGAACCCCCAATTGGCCTTGGTCCAGCCTCAATTTCATTCCAATTTAACTTGAACAAAAACTCCCAATTTTTCCCCCAATTTGGCCATGCCCCCAAAATCAACCAAATTGAACCTTATAACCCGAAAATTTCGACCCAATTAATATCCAAAATTCTTCGTGACAATCAACCACATCAGAATGAACCATCAATTGGGCCTTAGCCAAACTTTAGCCCAAATTAAACCCAAGTTTAACCCATTATGCCCAAAATTGACCAAATGTCCAAATTTCACTGAATTGAACCTCTATATCAATTCAAAATCGCTCCAAACCTTCTCTAAATTCCTTGTGACAATCATCTAAAAAATTTTGATCAATTAAATGAGTTTAATGCCATGGCTAGCCCAAATCTAAGCCAAAATACCAAAAAATGAACCCATGCACCAAAGTTGACCAAGCCAAGCCAAGTTGACCAAACCAAAGCCACTTCAACCACCATTTGGACACTAGAGACCAAGCTAGACCCACTTAGCCACACTACAAGGGATATGGGCCAGTGGTCCCTTGATTTAGGGAATTTCACCCTATTTTGGGCTTAAACCATCATATCTTGGCCATCATCACTAACCATTAGTGTTAACCATCATTAACCCTCCCATCGGCTAGCTACCTGACCACCTTCTCTGCCCTGGCCGGCTGGCCTAATGGCTAGGAAACACCAAAAATGAGAGCCACTCCCATAAAATTTAAAACCCAATGCACCCACCCAAGCTGTCCAACTCTAATTGGTCTTGAGCATTCTGTAGCCCTCCACCTCAGCCCCACAATGCACCTGAGTTGAAGCCCTGAGCTCTCCCATTATCTACCTCCTCCATGGCCAAAGTATATGTTAACCAATTTTCTTAAAGAAACTCTGCCAAGTTATTCCAAGAGCTCCTCCAAGTCCTCCTAAGCTCATTGCAACCATCTCCTAGTCATTTGCTCCACCGTCTGAGCTTAATTTTTAAGCTCAAAATATGGACAAATTTTGGTTGTCCTCCAAAATCCCCCAAACTTCAAATTGAACTAATGTTGAGCTTCCCTAGAACAAGAGAAGAAGATTCCCATAGAAATCCCCCTCTGTTGAGCTTTCTAAACAAGTCCTAGACCAAAAGCCGCACTCCATTTCATTGAACTTATACTTGGAGTTCATGGGACTCCACTGAAGCTTCCACAAGCAGGTGATTGAGGCCTCCTGTTCCCAAAATTACAGATGTGTAAAATTAATAAAGTTGAATCCACTTTGTAACAACACAAAAACTTGATTCGTTATTTATGAATAAGAAATTGAAGTAATTTATGTTGGGATTCTACGCAAGTATACATATTTTTATCAAGTAATACAGGACTTTTTGATTAAGCCCAAAATATCGATCCCACAAGGAATGTGTAAATTTGTAATGGAAATTTAAATCAGGAATTCACAATGATAAAGAAAATTTACTATACTAAATTTCAAATGTTTAGGATGCTAACATAACTAAATTACCAACTGTAAGAGAAATTGTAAAGCAAGGCTAAGAAATAATTGCCAAACTATATTTTTGTGATGAAGTTATCAAATATGAGAAAATATCTTTCCCGCTACAATGATTTTTTAGTTAAATGAGAGAGATAAATGGTTTTCATTTGCCTTGTGCCAAATAAGAGCAAATTTAAATCTCTACCCTCAGTCAAGTGTTTTAGAGAATTGTTGGCTAATCTTAGGTTTTGTCTCTAAATCCGTGGTTAGGCTGGGAAGATACTAGCTCTCACTCCAGAGCTCCCACTTCCTTTCCCTTGAAGGCTAACTCTTGCTTTAGTTCTTAAACACGAAGAACAAATTGGGGATTTTAGTCTGTCACCCTAAAATATCCAATTCTTCGCCTAATAATATATATTTCTCTATTGTCTGCACCCAATTTCGAATAAAACACTCCTTCATAGAATCGAATGTGATTCTCACTTTGTTGTGAAACTCATACTTCATTTCTTAGATAGTATGTTTCACAAAATATGTAAACATTTCAATTGGGCAAATGAAAAAGTAAATTAAAAATAGAGTGAAAAAATCATCACAATTTATTTTATATTTTAAAATTGGCACATCCAAATTAGCTTCATTTCACTATATTTAGAGTAGAAAGAACGACATAAAAAACTACTCAGACCTCATAAGAAAGATTTGACAAAATATAATTTTAATAAATATAAGAAAGTTTATACATCAATAATAAACAAATGCCACTTAACTTTAACTCTTTTTCAAAGCAAATCTCTTGTAGCTCCTCTTAAACTCTTTCTCTCTTTACAAGACTTTTGATTCTTTCTTTGAAGATGTAAGGAAGAAGAAATCCCTCACTTCTCTCCCTCTCCAACAAGTCTTAAGAAAAATCACACTTAGACTCACCACACTACACAATATACACAATAAAACACTGAAGGAAACTCAATGACACACTAGCAGACTCCTTTTTCTGATCAATTTATGCTCTAAATAGAGCATAATGTCAGTTTTCCAAGAGGTGAATCAAATAAATCTTCAAAAAGTGCTCAAATTCGTCAAATTTTCTAGATTTTTTGCTCTGCATCGACTTCATTGCTTGCGAAGCCCATGATGGTGTCATCAGCATCCGTGGTGTGAATTAAATTTGTGCTCTCTATCAAATGACATCATCGGCGTCCCTGCTAGCACCGTCAGATCTAAGAATTTATCTCCAAAACGTTATTTTGACTCCAAATTCCATCCTTTTTGCTTCCTTTTTGCTCCAAGTGCTAAAAATCATCAACCTGAAATAAAAGATGAAAAATACCTTCCTTTAAATCGCAATATCATCAAAAATGAGTATAAAGATTGGTATAAAAATGAATATATTTTTGGTGCATCAAAATCCCCCAAACATAAATGTTACTTGTTCCCAAGTAACTCCTTTACTACTTAAAAAACGACTTATGGTAAAGAGTTTAACCGTTAGATTTCCATATTTTGGTCTACTGAATATCGTAGCATAAGTTAAGAAAAATTTAAAATAACTCAAATTAATACAAAAGGTATAAGAATATTGACTAAAAAACTTGATACACCCCTAGTGTGTGTTGTTTTTCTGCATATTTTATGTCAATTTAAATCCCCAGTAAAGTGCCAACAACTTGACTAGTCTTCAAATTACGCAGTAATTTTATTTTAAAAAATATGGCTAATAACTTGACACAATTTATATTAAGTAGTTAATGTAAAAAATTGAAATGTTATAAAAATATATAAAATAGTTCACACACAAGCGGTTCTATGCAAGTGCACGTAGCGCTTCAAGTAGTATACGGCTTTCTTTAACAACCCCAATATCGATCCCACAGGGAAGCACAATAAGAAATATTTTAGGCTAATTCTAGTCTACTGCTATGAAGTCTTAATTTGGAAGATGAAAATTCTTATGATAATAACATAAATCACAATACTTAAACTATAAAACTAAAGTACAAAAGACAAATTAAAATGGGAGAAGAGAAAATTAAATAAAATCAATTCTTCACAAAACCATGTCTCAAAATAGAGAGAAGGACAAAGAAGACTACTCAGAATTCATGAGAAGGATATGAGAAAACACAAATTTCATAAATGAAAGCATGTTTACAAAATAAAGAAAGAAAAGAACACAACTTATCTCATAAACCTTCCCAAGAAAATCACCAAAAGTTCTCTTCAAGCACTTTCCCTCTTTACAAGTACTCTCAATTCTCTCCTAGAAATGTAATGAAGAAGAAATCTATCACCTTACCTCTCCTCTTACAATCCTTGAAGAAAATCTCCAAGCCCTTCATCTCACTCTCATGCCACAGACGCACATACACAAAACTCACGCCCACACAACTCTTCTTCATGCCCTAGACTTCCCTCTCTTTTATAAAAGATTGCCTCACTCCAAAAAGCATTCAAAATTCACTCCAAAGTTCTTTCCAAAAGTCAACTCTTTTGAGTTCAAAATACATATCCATTGATCCATGAGACATATCCCTTCAGAAAGGAACCTTCCAAAGTGTCTAGATGCATTAAATTACTCTAAGGGGTGTTTAGAACAAGCGTCCCTTTGAAAGTTTGCACAAAAACTCGTCCCAAACCTCCTTAACCCAAAAAAAGTCATCTCCAGCGCATCTATCGCCAAATCGGTGCACCATGCACCAGTTCTCTGGATTTTGGCACATCATGCGCCACCTTGTAGCAACTACACTATTTTGCTTTGTTTGGCTCCGTTTCAGCTCCATGTCACCACGTTTCAGTTGTGTTTTGCTCCTAACAAATATACATACAAAATAAGCATGAAAACAACCTTTATTTAAAGTGTAGTTTCATTCAAAAACATTTGAGAAATGTAAAGTAGATTAAGCATAGAAAGACATCGAAATGTGCCAAGTCAAAATTGTCTTTCTTGCTCGTTTTTACTCCAAATTGCACTATCTTTGCTTCATTTTCTCGAAAATTCCATTTCTTGTACCAGAAACCAAAAATATGCAAAATACCTTCTTTTAAAGTGTAATATCATTAAAAATCATTAAATTGAGCATAAATATATATGAAAAAGTAGGTAATTTTTAGGTGTGTCAACTCCCCCAAACTTAAATGTTACTTGCCCTCAAGTAACCTTTTTACTACATAAAAAATGACTTAGGATAGAGATTAATATTTAAATTTCTATACTTTAGTTTAATAAATAAAATGGTAAAATTTAAGAAAAATCTATAATAACTTAGATTCAAACTCTAAGTCTAAGAGTACTTAGTAATCAAATTTAAGATTTCAAAATCTCTATTAATTTTAAGAAGAATTGCAATTTTTCATATCAAGGATATTTAGAACATTCATATAAAAAAGAAATTCATGAAAACTTTTCTAGTAATTCTACTAGTACTCCAATGAAAATTTAGAAAATGTAATAAAGCCTTTCCTTAATTTGAATTCAAGAGAAGACAATTTTTTATTAGGCATCTCCTCAAGCTTCTCCTCACTACTTTTCTTTTCTTCTCTTTTTTTGTTTCTTTTAGGATCTTTTCAATCCTTTCTTTTCTTCTTTTTTTTTCTTTTTCAAGTGAAGTTTACTATATTTGGATAGCCTTTAATAATTTTTTACTTCACTATCTGCTTCTTAAACTCAAAACTCCCTACCTTTGATCACTTTATAAATTCATTAGTTTATGATTTTTCATAAAGTCTCATTCTTTTCTTCTTACATGAAACTCTAAAATTCTTAACACTAACATTAAAATTCATGCATGCTATAATATTAAACTAAAAGGAAGTATTCTAACTTTAAAATTTATTTTTCTTCCTACAATCAAACTTGATTTTTAACATGTCTAACATTCAACATAGAAAATAAAAGCAGGAAGAAAAACAGTTCATTAATTCTATCTATCACAAACATCTACAAGTACTCATCAGGATAGAACAATATGTAATAGAAAGTAAGTCTAAACTAAAATATGCTTGGTAATATATATATATTTGAAAACAAATTAACTATATTTAATATTTGAAAACAAATTAAATAATAAATTAAATTTAACTAGATATTTGTTAGGTGAAGGAAATATAAAAGAAATATCTTTTTCCTTATCATGAATTAGTAACAAGTATATAATTTTTTTTGTGGATGTATTCAAATTGTGATATGCCAAAGAAGAGCAATAGTATTCCTTACTATTACTAGAGATTCTATAAAGAACATTGACCAATTTAAAGTTTGAATAGTCTTGAAGATGGGCTAGGTATGGAAGATACTAGCTATCACTCTAGATTACCCTCTTGTCCCTCCACCTAAGGGCTAACATCGCATAGGAAAACCTAAAACTATAAATCAAATTAAGGACTTTAGCCTGTCACTCTAAAGTCCTCTACTTCAACACCCTTCAAAGTTTATTTCCCTATTTATTTGCACTTAATCATTTGAATTACATTCTCATCCATACAATCTCATGTGATTCTTACCACTAGTTGACTAAGAAAATACCATCTCAGATCTTACATGTTCTCACAATAAATATTAGCAACTTAATTGGTGTACAAGGTTTAAAATCATCACAACTTATTACAACATTATAGATTAATAATTAACACAACTTCTATCCAATAATTAATCACTTATCATTTTAAGGAAAAAGATAAAGAAAACTACTTAAAATTTATTGAGGAAACACAACCACACTTAAATTTGAAAGTAGAAATCATGCAAAAAAAAAGAAGTCTGAATTAAAACAAAATGTAGTAAAAAAGATAAAAACTTATCTCAAATCTTCTATAACAAACTCTTGAAGTTCCATTGAATCTCTCCTCTTCCTTTCTCTTATAATACTCTTTACTTTCTCACTGCTGCTCCTCTCTTTCTTCTCTCTAAAAGTATCCTAATTAATCTAAGAGAGAGAGAAGAGTCGACGGTGTTTAGATGGGGCGGTGGCTCCTCTTCAATTCAATCTAAGTCCTTATTTTACAACTTTTCAAAAGGTGCCTTGGTGTCTCTTCAAAATGTGTCCACATTCAAAGAATCTTCTATAAGTTGCCTCCTTTCAAATGCCAATTGATTGTATTTTTGTGTCCATTAACTATTTCCCACATTTTCACCAAGATTTTCTTCAAATACCTCTTCAAAAATTTGTCCAAATTCATTGAATCAACAAGTAACTACTTCTGGCACTTAAGCGCGAGGTACTTGGCACTTAGGCACCGTCGGCATTATTTTTAAGGGAATCTTGTTGAAGTTGTCAGTCACCAGAATCAGAATCCTATCGCCCACTTTGGAGGGACATTTAATTTCAAAATCCAATTCATTGTATTTTTGTGTCCATTAAATATTTCCCACATTTCCTAAGAGTTTCTTCTAATATCTTTTCAAAAATTTTTCCAAATTCATTGCATCATCAAGTAACTACTTCTGGAGCTTAAGCGCAAGGTACTTCGCACTTAAGCATTATTGGTAGAATTTTTAGGGGAAACCGATGGAAGCTGTCGGTCACCAAAATTAGAAACAAGTTGCTCACTTCGGAGGGACATTTTAATTTACATATATATTTAATTTTAGAAAATATTAAATCAAATCGATCCCAAGTCTTACATAGTTTAGATGAAAGAGTGTCACACCTTAAGCTATGTATCCATCTCGAAAGATTGACACATGGCTTGATGGTAAGGCTTAATCAAATAAACTAAGAAATGTATGTCATCCATTTGGTCTGTGAAACCTTTTTGTTATAAGACGGAGAGTTCTCTTATTTAATATTAAAAATTAAATAGGGTTATATTAAGCTAATTTTTGAAAAGTTTCCTATAAGTGCAAGCCCTTATAGTTAATTTTATCTTAGATAACTGAAGTCACCTTAGAAAACTCTCGATAAAAATTAGGTGATATTATCTTCAAGAAGTTCAAAGGATATGACATTCAATGAGATCGGACAAAGAGGTATGAAATGGGAATGACTTAAATTTTGAACCTTTATTTTTGAAATCCAAAGAAAGAAGAACTAGAGGATGTCACAAATCTTAAGGAGAACATCGATGACTTCCCAATCTACCATATGATTGGGTTTCAATTTAGAGAAGAAATATTCAAGTGTTTCATCCTACAAATTTTATTAATTAGGGCTTACATCCAAATGAAATAATCTCACAAATGACCTGGAAGATGTAAAGATTTAGGCCATGACAAACGACAAACTCAGAATCCTAAAACACATTAGGGCTTATATTGTATAGCAGAACCATACAAAGGCCTAAAGAAAAGGTTGAGGATTTATGTCGCACTAAGCGGGTAACCTCAAAGTCCTATGACTTGGTTGTTTAATTCTAAGGAATGGTTTAGCTAGTGTAGACATGTTTTGCTGTTGAAGATGGCCACGCTGCCCACAATGCTAGCTCCAAGCTTTTTGTCGTGGTGAGTATAAGTTTAGAAGTGTGAATTTGTAAAGATTGAGAGAAGTATATGCTTCAGAGGTCAATTTTTCTAATGTGTCAGGTCATGATGTCAAATCAAATGCTTCCTAAGGTTATTTAAATATTGTGAGGGAGGTTAAAGTTGATTAGAGTGACACCACTTAAAATCCCATGGTTCACTCATTCCGATATCACTATTTTCTTTTGAATTTACATAGCTTCAACGAGTTTAAGTTTTCTAATGTGTCAAGTCTTGATGTTAAATCAAATGTTTCTTAAGGTTATGTTTATTTAAATATTATGGAGTACGTTAAAGTTGATTAGTGCGACACCAGTTAGGATCCTATGGTTCTCTCGTTCGGACACCACTATTTTTCTTTAGATTCACTTAGTTCAAATTAATTTACTAAACTCAACTTAATGAGTTCAATACTTTCATTTAGACCGTGGGAAATCTCGTTAGCAACTGTAGGTTACCTCCTCTAAGGGATTCCTGATCATCTAATAGAGACATTTTAATTTAGTTGCAATTTTTGTTTTATTTTGTTTGTGGTTAAATTTAGAGTTGTCTTATATTTTGACTGTTGTGACGGTGAATTTTATCTTGTTTAATTTTTATTTTTGTTATTTATTTTTCTTTTTTTTTGACATGCAGGATGACCTTAAGCTTGCAAGCAGGAAACAAGAGGTACAAAAGGTAAATGCAATAACATAAAAGCGTACCTGTTGATTCTTCCCGCTCCTCCATCTGAAAGGTTTGCTTTGGCAATATGTATTTAATTTTACAAGAAAGTCAAATTGCAGGAGTAGAAGAAGGTATAGCTACCAAAACCCAAGTTATGAATTTATTGAATCTTGGAAGATCTTAGTGGAAGATTTTAGAACAAAATATGGCAAGTTCAATTTTCCCTTCGAAATATTCAAGAAATTTCAAAGTGCTCGGAGCATGACCCTGAATCACTTTGATCATTTCTTGAATAATTTTTAGTTCATTTTGAACTTATCATATCACTTTATTAATCATCCAACGTTATACTAAGGTTATCCCATTGCTCAAGGAAACTTGGTGTTTTTTTATCCCGAGGCTATGACACTCAATTAATCATATGATATTTGATTTAATAGTTATGTGCGTGGTTTTAGAGCAGATCCGAGTCATTAAAGGTTTTGGTACACAGTTAAAATTGGGTTTGTAGTGTAGAAAAAAAAATTAATCATCAATCATGTTATATTCTAAATCTAATCAAATGAGTTTAAATATGAAGCCTAGATCGCTACCAAAACTTGAACAATCACAATAGGTGAAATGGCAACTAGCAAAATTTTGATTTAAATGACATGCATTTTTATTGAAAGATCACATTGTCATCAATTATGGGTTTAAGATTAATGAAATATTATCTTCATAACTCGAACCCATCACTTGAGAATTGTTTAATTTTGATTGACTTCCAAGTTTTTATAATTAAAGAAATTACAATTTTGTTCTTATTATAGAAGAGGTGGCAAGTGAGTTCCTACCCTTTAATCCCATTATAATTCAATCGCCCAAACATCTTCATTAGGATCAAAATCATCCATTTTCCCTTTATTAATCCTAAATTTTGATTAAGGCACTAAATTCTAATGTTACCCCTTTGCCTTTGGGGCTCTTCACCTCATTGCCCATTAATCAAAATTCAAATGACTTTAAGAATTTTTAGACTTCCTCCACATGGATTAATTAAAACATCAGAGGAGAAAATGTGGATTTTCAAAATTTAATTTAATTTAAATAATTATTTAAATTTTGAAAGTTGTATTTTCAAAATTGATTTACTTAACTACAATAAAGTTTTTATTCATGTGAAAATTATTAGAGGTCTCCTTAGGTCAGAGAAAGAGAGACAAAATTTCATGTGTTTTTGGATTAAACCTCTATTATTATTATTTGATTATGAATTAATTTTGATGGTTTAATTAAATGTAAAATAATGTTTTAATTACCAAAATTATAGTTATATTTTTTATGAAACCTCTCTGAGTTTAGAGAACTCAAAAACAAATTTTCTATTTTTTTTATTTTTTAATTTATTTATTATAATTATTTTAAGGTAAAATAAGAAAAAATATCATTTTTAAGCTCCTAAAAATTTATTTTTAACTTAGGAAAAATAGGAAAAATATACTAATGATATTTAAGTGATTAGGGAACAATCAGGCACATTTTGAAGTACTTTGGTTTTTTGGGGATTATTAGTTATTTTTAATTATTTTAAACTCAAAATAAAGCTAAAAAATCAGATATTTTCACAAAAATAGGTTTTATTTTTTCTAAGTGCCTCTGATCACAAGCAACTCAGAAAAACACTTTTTATAGTTCTCCTAAGTGTATTTGATTTAATATAATTATATTTGTACAAAAATATAATGTTTCTTAGAAAATCAACTTCAATGCTCAAACTTAGTCAAATAATATTTAAATTTTTACAATTGGTAGACATGATTTTTATACACTGTGTGAAATTAATTTTTTTAATTTTTGATTAGTATTTAACTTACATAAATTAAAAAAAGATATATACATTTAATTAACTATTAAAATGTACAGAATAATTCAAATCATAATGAATTTTTTCCAAAGCTTTTCTGATTATAGGAAACCTAATAAAATTATTCTCAGAATTTTTCAGGTGGTATTTTAATTTATATAATTAAAATAAGTCAAATTATATAGCTTAAAAATTAAAGTTAGAAGCATAGAGATTGCCTCTGTCCTTAAAAAAATCATAGAACATCCCCTCTATCATAAGGAAGGAACCTTAAGAGTTTCAAGCCATGGTGAACAATGTTTTATCATACTAAATTAAAATACTCCAGAGAGTATTTAATTCATTAAAAACTAGAGAGTGAACAAATAATTTTTATTTTTAGTCTACATTATTCTCCTATATTCACTGAGCAAGAGGGTATTTTTATTTTATTATTATGATTTTTTTAGCAAAAGATATGGGTTTTTGATGTTCAGGCATTTAAATAAATTCAAAAAACCCATAATTTTTCTACTTAAACCAGTCAGTGCCACGCCGTTCTCGTCTGCTATGAACTTTCCATGTGACGCTCCATCATTTGTTGCCGTCGGCCACCTTAGTTGCCACACAGCCCGCCTTTTCAATCCTAGAGTTTTTCCAGCTTGATCTCCTCAATCCATTGAATAAACGCACGATCAGACGTATCTTCTTCATCATTCCTTAAGTGACCTAAGTCGTGAGCCGTTCACACTAAAACCTTAAGATCTAGAGCTAGACTCAACCAAATGACATGGGGTTTTTTCCTAAACATTCATCTACTCAAGACAAACATATATATATGGCTTAAATGGTATGAAATATAGTAAATACTTATGAAGACTCAGAATAGGCTCGGATTAAAGTTGAGGTTATATACCTTCGTCTGAGAGGGAAGGCCTCAATCAGATGGTCGTGGCAGCTTCAAATATACCAAACAAACCTTCAAATGACTTCTTAGGCCCTCATGAAACTTCTAGTTATAATTTTGATTGAACTTGATTTTAGGTTATGCTCAAGAGCTATGTTAGAGGATGCTTAGGATGGGAATTTTGTGGTAAATTAATTCCCTTCACTGTGAGGATGGTGTGTGTAGAGTTAATTGGAGATTGGTGGATTGTGGAGGTGTGGAGAAATCTGTCCTAGTTTGACATAAAGATTTAAATTCAAAATTGGGCTCTCATAGGGGAACCTGAGGGGGGAAATGGTGGGTTTGAGTGGAGGAGTTCTTGGAGAGTCTCTAGTGAGATTTTGACAAAGTTTACAAAAGGATTTAGATCATCTAACCTTTAGCCATGAGGGGGTTGTTTAGACAAAAGAGTTTGGGGTGGAGCTCAGAGCTTCAATTTGGGTTCAATTAATATCTTATGTGGAGGGTTGAATTATGCCAAAGCTAATTGGAGCTGGTTAGCTTGGATGGGTGTAATTGGGTTTGAATTTGAGCAAGGTGGCTCTCATTTTGGTTTTTTCTATAACTAGGGTCGTTGAACAGAGTAGGGGAGGTAGTCAGATAGCTATGTGAGCCAGGGAGAGGTTTAATTATGATTAACCACTATTGTTTTGGTTTGATGGCAAGGATTTATTGGTTTAGGCCCAAAAAATGATAAAATACCCTAAATCAAAGGACCATCAGTCCATGGCTTCCATAGGGTGTGCTAGGTGGGTCTAGCCTGGTCACTACGATCAATTTGGTGGCTATGGTGTCATTACTTTGGACACTTTGGCATGGCTCAGTCAATTTTGGTGCATGGATTCAATTTGGGTTAAATTATCTTGAAGTTGGGTTTTGGTTAAGCTAGCCATGATATTGACCCTAATTGATTGATCAATTTGGTGTGAACAACTGTCATGATGGCTATATAAAAGATTTGGAGGTTCAATTTGAGGGATTTTGGGCAATTGACTAATTTGAGGATGTTGGGTTAGGCTTGGGTTTAGGTTGGGCTAGAGTTGGGTTTAGTCCGAATTGAGAGCTCAAAATAGTCTAAGGGACTATCATGAAGAGTTCTCGTCATTAATTGAGTGCCAATTTTGTGGAACATTATTTGAGTGCCAATTTTGGGGTTAGGGCATTCAATTTTGTGGAATTTGGGCACATGGCTAAATTGGAGCAAATTTGGGAATTTTAGATTTTCGTTGAAATTGAGTGAAATTGAAGCTTGAACAAGGTAAATTGAGGGTTCAATTTGGTGTGTAGATATGTTTGAAGGAGTTTATGATGTCTAATTGGGGCAATTGAAAAGATTTGAGGGTTCAATTTAGTGGGTTTTTTGTTTTAGGCCAAATTGAGGCTTTTTGATTTGGGTTAAAATTAGACTCAAATTTGGGTGGTTAATTGAACTTTTATTTAGTTTGAATTGTGTTTGATCATGATGAATTTGAATTTATAATTGAAAATTGGGGGAAATTGGGGTTAAATTGATTGACATTTGGGGAAATTTGTCCTTTAAGGTCAATTTGGGGCTTTTAATCAAAGTTGGTCAAATTAGCCAAGTTGGGTTTAGTTGGAGAGTACAAATTTATTTTAGGGTTATTTGAGATGATTTTGAGGGTTTTTAGGAAAGTTTAGGTCACCAAGGGTATTTTTTGTAATTTTGGCAAATTTAGGAGTATTTTGGTAATTTTGGCAATTTTGGGATGTTTTGGGTTATTTGGGTAGTTTCAAAATGTTTGAGATGATTTTTGGATAAACTTGGGTAGTTTGTTTAATTTTGGAATTTTTGGTCAAATTTGGGGTTTGGGGGTATTTTGGTAATTTAGGTAGATTAGGGGACAAAGGCTAAGTTTGGTGTTTTGGTGAAGGTGGTGCCAACCACCCTATTTGAGCCATGGACCAATGGAATCTCCATTTGGGTCCTATATGTACTGATCTTGGCTAGACCCTAGCCTAAGGCTAGTGGGTCTAGGGGACCATCTACATGAGTCTCCCTAAAGATCAAGGGATCAAAGTCAACAAGCTTGGGTTTAGGGTTGTGAGTGAATGTGAGTGAAAGTAAGTGTAAGTGAGTGAACTAGCTCAAGACCAACACTAAGAGTTAACCATAAGGCCAAGCTGTCCTATGGGGAATCCCCTTGAGGTCCTCCATATTGAACTCACCTGCAAAGTGGTAGAGGGCAGGACCAATATGTGGAACTTCAAGTTTAGTAGACAAGAGTTTATAATTTCTAATACTGAGGGTTACTTTTCTAGTCCTCTAAGAATAGTCAACAGGGAAGTTTTATGACTAGACCAAGGCTACTAAAGAGGAAAGAGCTAGACCACAATCAAAAGTAAGGTCACAAATGGACCCCCAATACATGTGGTGTGCCAGACAAGCACACGCACGTATTGGCATTGGCTGATGAGATCAGCAAAATCAATACAAACTTCTAAGTCAATAGACCATGAATGAAGTGTAGAATTGAGTGAGCGTTGTTTCCACTAAGGAGTAACAGAAACTCTCACTGGGGAAAAAAGGAGATTTTAGGGACAATCATCAGGAAAACTGGTAGTCCCAGCGAAGACTCGATTCAAATTCAATATATATGAAAATTTTGGATTTCAATTTAAATTTTTAGAAGGTGAAATTATGCACGAGAATACTAGATTGAGTGGAAAACACAAGCGCAGAAAAGGGAATAGGGCGTTAGAGCCTACCCCAAAAGTGAGGATGGGAATAGGATGTCTAAGCCTACCACTAATGTGAGGATGAGAATATAACGTCTGAGGCTTCCACGAAGGTGGAGATAGAAATAGGACTTCTGAGCATACCCCAAAGGTGGAGATGGGAATAGGATGTCTAAGCCTACCCCAAAAATGTAAAAATGGGAATGGGGCATCCAAGCCTACCCCGATGGTAGAGATCAAAATAGGACGTCTAAGCCTACCGTGAAAGTTAGGATGAGCATAGGACTTTTAAGCCTACCCAGAACATGAGAATGGGAATACAACGTCTAAGCCTACCCTGAATGCAAAGATAAGAATAGGGCATCTAAGCCTACTCCGAAAGTGTAAATATGGGAATAGGGCATTCAAGCCTACCCTAAAAGTGTAAAGAAGCGAATAGGGCATCAAAGCCTACTCCGAATGTGTAAATATGAGAATAGGGCATCCAAGCCTACTCCAATAGTGTAAAGATGGGAATAGGGTAGCAAAGCGTACTCTGAAAGTGTAAAGGTGGGAATAGGGCATCCGAGACTACTCCAAAAGTGTAAAGATAAGAATAGGGAATCTAAGCCCAATCCAAAAGTGTATAGATTAGAATAGGGCGTCAAAGCCTACTCCAAAAGTGTAAGGATGGGAATAGGACATCTAAGCCTACCCCGAAAGTGTAAAGTTGAGAATAGGGCGTCCAAGCCTACTCTAAAAGTGTAAAAATGGGAATAAGGTGTCCAAGCCTAATCTAAAAGTGTAAAGATGGGAATAGGACATCCAAGCCTACCCGAAAAGTGTAAAGATGGAAATAGAGCATCCAAGCCTACTCCAAAAGTGTAAAGATGGGAATAAGGAATCAAAGCCTACTCTGAAAGTGTAAAGATTGGAGTAGGATGTCTTAGCCTACCCTAAAAGTGTAAAGATGAGTATAGGGCATCCTTGCCTGCTCCAAAAGTTTAAAGATGGGAATAAGGTGTCAATTCCTTCTCTGAAAGTTTAAAGATGGGAGTTGAGCAGAGAGATTGAAGAGATCTGTGAGGAGTAAAGGACTCCGTGGGAATGTGGAAGAGTTAGTGTAAATGAGGACAGTCATGGGAAGAGTATGAAACCTTAAACTTGAGAGAAACAAACTCAAGCAATTTCATTTTCTTTTCTTGTTGTCTTTATGAAATTTAATTATCAAAATATATTTTCTAAATTTAATTTTCATTGATTGATTTTTTCAAAAGGATATTTTCTTTAAATTTTTTTATCATTAATTTTTTTATTGTTTTGTTCTTTGTTCATCATATTTTAGAACCAACATATGGTTTCACGGCTTTTTATGCATCACACAAAAGGGTAATTTGACAAATATGTTGAAGTATGAAGAAAATTTCATGAATTTGCTTCAAACAGGTGTTACAGACTGAATACAGGCTGAAGCATCAAATGAGACACCATGTTGAATACATCTGAAACATCATATGCTGAGTACATATCATATATACTGATTTAATGTAGTAAAAAATGTGACAAAAAGTTGTTTGTCAGTCCTTTTTGGGACAAGCTCCTGATCAAGCTGACCTACTAAGCCATGCTATAGGGCAAGAATTTTTCTTTGCGTACAATTAGAGGATCAAAAATCACATAGCTTGTATGGCTATAGCTCCACCAATTGTAGATCCGATCGGAAACCATATGACATCTTGTTGTCGTCTATCCTTCTCAATGCATGGAAACTTTGCATTGTGGCACTACAGAGATGCAGCGCTTTTCTAGATTGACTTCGTTTCCCTTCAAAATTAGTAGCAAACCCACCAGCAGTGGAATTACAATTGATCCTTTAAACTCATCGGGTCCGATAATGTCGATTTCTTTTTCGAAAAAAATGTTGCTTTTACTCATGAACGAGACCATGCAGAAAGGTCTGAGAAAATTATGGTGATCTGCATATGGGGAAATATAGTCTCCCACTTCATAAATGTTGATGATACAACTATTTGGAATGTATTCCATTGGTAGCATGCTCCATCTGACCATCCTTTTTATCATCCACCTTTTTTTGTGGGAGGCAAAGGATCCACCTCGTCACATCTTAAGATCCTTAAGAGATTCCCTTGCCTATACTTGGTGAAATTGTAGCAACAACTGCATTGGATGGTTATCATGACTTTTCCACGCATCCACTTTCATGTGTCTGAATAAGTTTTTCCATCAGAAGACCAGCTCAACCTTTGTCTCTCAGGTTAAATACGAAGTCCATAATGCTTCTTTCTTCACTTTCAAAAAAGGCTCTGGTGTAAAACTCTAGACCTTCCAGTATATTGACAATTTTTTTATGAATTTATTCATAAAATTCAAATTCTCTCTTGTTTACCATGTCATCTTATCCAATTCTACCATGGTAACCCTCTGCAACTGTAGGGGTCACTCCCTCATTTCAATATCTGCATGAATCCATGTTTGCCCTTTCTTTGTATCTAATGTGATGTATGATTCTCTAATTGAGGGGCCGGTAGTCTCAAATCCATTGTCGGTAGATGTGTACTCCTATAGAGTGTTGTACCACTGTAAGTAGAGGATGATTCATTCTGGGCATTCCATAAAGGCTTTTGTGTCTAAAGTCTGTCTGGGGATCTCGGCATTGCACATCGGACAAAGAGCACAAAAGTCATATGAAACTGCTGCTAATCTGTGGCAGGCAAACTGGAGGAAGTCTCTCTCATGCAAGGATCATAGATTTTCTCTTCAAGAATTGGGGTAAGTAAGTTTTCTACCTCTTTTAGGCATCTTTTTTCTTCATGTATGAAAGATTTGAGTTTTTGGCAATTGGCATTTCTACGTTGAGTTCTTTTTAACTGTGCATCTGGTAGTCTCTTATCATCAGTACTGACTAGATGTCATGTTGTCGCAGTTATCATGGACGGCAGGTGACGAGTCCCTTCCATCGGATTGCACTATCATTTTTTTCCTCTTCAGTTAGGAATCCTCTTTAGTGTTGATCTTTAACAGTGACAGTAGTCCTTCTTTCTCTCGATAACTGACCACGTCCATCAAGGGACCCTCATAACCCACATCAACCTGACCAAAGTCTAAGTTGAAGCTTATGATGCCTCCCTGAGATGCCAATTTCTCATTAAGTGTGCGATTCCAGCCATCGTTGAAAGTAAAAATCAGCTTCTTTCCTGACATTTTTTCTGTAAATGACAGAAAAAACATCAATGTGCTAAAATTTAGTAGGAACAAGAATAAAATAAAACATTTATTAGACAGAATTTTCATTTACATGGATGCGAAGATTATTTATTTATTTATATATATATATATTTTTTTTAATTTAGTGGAATATCAAACTTAAAAGTAGAAAAGAGTACATCAAAGTATGCAACTTCATAAGTTTTCATTTTATTGAGGTTGATTTAGTACAAAATTTTGGACCCAGTCACTAACGCTTGGCCAAATAAATAACCCAGAACAAATAAAATCTCAAAGTATCATTTTGAGCAATGTTAAGTTGTGTAGTATGTCTTCTAATATTGTCCATTGATCGGTAGCATATTTCTTTCACCTCAAAAATTCACCAGCTAGTAGGATCGTTCTAATCAAACCTTTTATACAATGAATGGTCCCTCTCAAGTTGGTTCAAATTTTCCACCTATCTTGCGATGTGCAAGGTGGAGAGAAGAAATGCACAAGCATCCAATTATAGTGGGCCAAGTCAAGGAGTTCAGATTTTCGGTTTTGGCAATTTGGGGCTCCTTTGAGGTGACTATTTCTAGCGGTATAGATGGTGGCTAGCCTGGGTTCAGTCTTTTCTTCGCACAGGGAGGTTATAGAGTGGCGAATTATGATTAACTCCCAAGGGTGAGCAATGATGGCAAAGATATTTCAAGCTTATGTCAAATATTGGTTAAATCCCTTAAATTAGAGTGGGCTAGGAGAGTGGGCTAGGTGAGTCTAGCCTAGTCAATAGGGTCCAGAAGTTGGTTGCAGAAGCTTTGGCTTGATCAACTTGGCATTGCTTGGTCAATTTTGGTGCATGGGTTCAATTTGGGTCAGATTTGTTTAAAGTTGGGTTTGGGTTAGACTAGCCATGACATTGGAGTCAATTGATTGAGCAAATTTGTGTAGATGTTTATCATAAAGAGTTTAGAAAATATTTGGAGTGATTTTGAATTTATTTGATGGGTCAATTTTAAGGATTTTGAACATTTGATCAATTTAGGGATGTTGGGTTGGACTTCAGTTTAGGTTAGGCTAGAGTTGGGCCAAGTCCAAATTGATAGTTCAAAATGGTCTATAGAGATGTTATAAAGTGTTTTCAACATTAATTGGGTGTCAATTTTGGGGTTTGGGTATTCAATTTGGTGACATTTGGAGACATAGCTAAATTGGGGTAAAAATGGGGGTTTTGGTCCAAGCTGGTATACAAGGGTAATTGAAATTTCAATTTGGTATGTGGAAGAGTTTAGAAGAGTTGATGATTGAAAATTGAGGCCACTAGATAGATTTCGGGTTCAATTGGGTGAGATTTTGGAATTAGGTCAAATTGGGGTTTTTTTAAGTTGGGCTAAAATTGGCTTCCATTGTGATCAGTTGGGCTTGGATTTGGTTTGAATTGAGTTTTTTCATGATGGATTTGAGTTTAAAATTGAAACTGGAGAAAATTGGGATCAAATTGGTGGACATTTAGGGTGAATTGGGGTAATTGGACATTTAAAGTCAATTTGGGGCTTTTGGTTAAAATGGGTTAAATTGGTCAAATTCAATTCAATTAAAGGGTCTAAATTGGTTTTGGGTATGTTTGAAATGATTTTGAACGTTTTGGGAAAATTTGGGCCACCAAGGGTATTTTGGTAATTTTGGCAATTTGAGGGGGTACTTTGGTAATTTTGGGAGGTTTTGGGCAATTTGGGAGGTTTGAAATGGTTTGACATGATTTTTGGACAAATTTGGGTATTTTTGGTAAAACTGGGAATTTTGGTTAAACTTATGATTTGGGGGTGTTTTGGTATATTTGGTTTACTCGCTGTTTACTTTTGATGACAAAGTCGTCCATGTAGCATACCACCTGGTTGTGGAAGAGGTCATTAAATATCTTAGTCTTAGCTCGTTGGTAGGTTGCTCCAGCATTCTTCAATCCAAACAGCATCAATGTATTGTAAAAGATTTTGATCGGCATTTTGAAGCATGTAAGTGTCGTTCTTCTGGAGCCATATTGATCTGATTGTATCCTGACGATTCATCCATATAAGAGAAAATCTAATGTGTCGATGTGATGTCCAACATTAACTCTGGTATCGGTAACGGGATCTCATAGTTTGAACGTGCTTTATTTAAATCTATGAAGTCGACACGTACTCAAAATATTCTATTCTTTTTTTTAATTAGCAAAATGTTGGCTAACCATGTGGGGTATTGCTCTTCTTGCACAAACTTAGCTTCTAATAATTTCACTACCTTGGTGATGACTTGTTGTTCTATTTCGAGGCACAATCTTCTTGGACCTTATTTTACTTGAGTCATACTCTTGTCCACTCCAAGCTTGAGAACTGTGACTTCAGACGATACTCTCGACATTCTGTGATAGCTCCTACCAAAGAAATCCTTAATTTATGATAGTAACTTTATCAAATCAGTTGATTTCTCTTTGCTGAGTAGATACTTATGAAGGTCGGTAGGGGTTACTCAGTCCCTAGGTTAACTTCCTTCAATTCATCAACTGTTGACTTAATTTCCTCCTCAAACTCTGATGGAGGGTTATAAATAAGATATACTTCAAAATCATCTTCCACATTGAGGCAATACTCTCCTAATTTTCTAGTAACAACCATGCAGAATTGTGAATCATGAACCAGTCCTATAGTACCAAATCCAAGACCCTATTTTGAATTAAGTGTTCAACATTTAACCATCCATAATTTCTCAAAAAGTTGTAGTTTTTCCTTTGGTATTTTCTTTGGCACATATCCTTGTTGAATTAGTTTTTGTACACAAGGAGAAAAGTAACTAAATGACAATTTCATTAATTCATTAGAATCATCCTCTTCTAAATTTACATGAGTTTTAGAAATAGTAAGAGGAGAAACACAATAAAAATTGATTGGTTTCAAACCAACACCCCAGACTTCCTTCAGCTCTAAACTCTCGATCTTTTGAGGGTGGATTGAAGTTAGCGTCATGACATGCACGTAGTGTTCAACCAGATCGTACATTAACACATATTCACTTTTCTCCACATCTTCCAAGGAAATCTCAAATCATCGTTTCTTCTATTTTATCATCATCATCTCTTCATTGGACTCATCTTCATCAAAGCTTTCTTCCATGTCAATGCTGATGGTTGACTTTGTTCGTTCAACGATCGTGTTGGTTCCTCCTTGTCCACGTCCCCGGTTCTTCCTTGTCCACGTCCCCGGTTCTTCCTCGTCCACATCCCCGGCCTCAGTCTTGGATGTGCGAGATAAAAGAACCTCCACCAAATCGTTACAAATGAGTGGTGGTAGATAGTTGAAGCATAGTTTAAGGATCTTGCTATATTAATCACTTTCAATCTTTCATCTTATTTGACACAACTTCATAGGAAAATACAGTCTTCTTTTGAGGAGCATAGTAGGTGACATCTTCATGGATGCCTACTCCATGAACTAAAAATGGTTGCAAATCCCCCTTGATGCATTATTCTTGTCCTTCTTTTTAATACTTGATGCATTGGTGTATCGATGATGGAGCCATGTTATGTTCATGAATACATAGCTGACCAAGCAAAGCATTGAACAATTTTTCTGCATCGATGATATGGAATTTAACGTTGTTACTAGCTTTCCAACCTTCATCAGTAGTGAAATTGATCTTAGAGCTCTCTCTCCCTTATGATTAAATTCTTTTAACATCATCTTATCTTTGGTAAGCTCCTAAGCATCAATATCCAAATATGCTAACGTTCAAAGACTCATTAGTTGAGTGGCGCTCCTAGATCTACCAAAACTTGGGAGAGCACAAATCTGCTGTTGTTGATGGACATGTAGACCAGTCTGTTGTCATCGGTAGTACCAAGAAACAAGTCTTCATTGGTGAAGGTTACTCCAGGTTGTTCCTTAAACAAACAAACATTATCTGAAGATGTGCTGGCCAACTGAGCTAAGGAAATTTTTGGATTAAGTATGGTCAAGACCGGAAATTCCCTCATCTCCTTTAACAGGATCAAAGTGTTTTAGCTACTTAGTTTGGCTGGCAACCTCCTAAAATGATCTAGTATGTTATAATCCAATTTGTAATGACCTCCACTTTTCATTTTATTATGTATCTCTTCCACTTGTGGAGGCATTTCTTCTCGAGTGACTATCTGTTTTCCTTTTTCAATTGGATTTATCTTTGGGGGTAATACGTTCCTCCTCCTCGAATTAATTTTTGTAATCTCTTATTGTTTTGATGTTGTAGTTGACTCTTATGGTGTCATTTTTGAATCTAAAAAGTCCAAGTTGATTACTATCGGAGTTTCTTGATACTCAAGGAATGACTCCTCACTCTTAGAACTATCATATCAGGTGTTATCAACATTTTCTTCATTCTCCTTAAGATGATCATCAGACTTAAGTATGATTTGAAGATATGTTTCGGAATCGAGATCGTGGTTACATTTGCCACAGTTAGTTATGCTATCACTAAAGATAGTTAAATGTAGTCAAAATCATAAACATTATATTCAAAAAGTGCCCGGAGGGGAAAAAGATAGTCATACATGGTTAGCGGTTCAAGGACTTTATCCCATGAATATGAAATAATCAATCTAACAGAGGCTTCCCTTATCCTACCCCTCGCCCTTTCAATCTTCATCTCATGCACGATCTTGTTCTTCTTCTTTTCCAACTGCGGTGACTTCTTTAGTGTGATCTTCATCTTTGAATGGGCAGCTTGTAGACTCTGAATGGTGGCTTATGCTGATGCACTTATAATCTGGTCAAGTATATTCTTTCATGATCGGATCCAAACTATGCCCCAACCACCTTCCTCTGAATACAGCTCTATCAGGGTGCTGGCTCAACCAAAATCATATTTACAAAACCTCTTTTAGGTTCTTTTAAATATTATTTTGGGATTGTTATATTTCCCACTTGGAGATTCCTCTCAAGTCAATCCTTGAAAGTGAAACATCACTCTATGGTGTGTCCAAGGATTCTATTATATTGAGAATAATTAGGATGATCCTTCTTATCAGCCTCTTCCGGTTTCTTTATCTCTAGAAATCCAAACTCGGGATCTTTGATACAGCATCATCCTTGAAAGAACAAACCCTGTTCATCCACTCTGTAAATGTCAGACCATGTCTACCATCTGTCCGGTACTGTTCTTTCTGATATGACTATTGTCCAAACTGGCCATATTGATGTGTCTGTTGCTGTTGACAAAACTAATCATGTTGTGACGACTGCTGGGAACCCTGACGAGACTGCTCAACCTGAGTCCTCATTAGCTGCTTTCCCTTATCAATTGTTTCTACTATCTCAGATTTCTTCTCTAATTTCCTGGCTGCTCTGGACTTCTCGATCTTTTCCTAAGACTCCATATACTTAACATCCTCCTGCAAGCTGCTTGCCTTGCTGAGAAATTTCTCGAACGCCTTGATTGTGAGTCCCTTGAGCATGAAAGCTATTGGTCCATTGATGTTTTTGAGTAGAATCTCAATTGCATGCTGCTCCGATAGCTGCGATTCACAATTCATGCTTATGTTTCTCCACCGTGATGAGAATGCTCCCTGGTAGGAGTTGCACCTAGTTCTCTAACACGCCTAAAATTTGCTACTTATTATACACATTTAATGCTCATTTTTAATGATATTTCACATTAAAGGAAAATATTTTGCAAGTTTTCTATTTTAGGTACAAGAAATGGAGTTTTAGAAAAAAAAAGAGATAAAAAGTGGTCAAATAAAGCAAAGGGAAGGGATTTTTAATCTAAGTATATTCCATATATTTATTGTTGGCACAAAAAATATTACATAACTCTATCAATACTTATACTAATTATGACACTATATTTATTGCATGAGGGAAGGGATTTTTATTATATAGAACTATACAAAATTAGGCTACCTCCGTAGATTAAGATTTTATTTAATTTAGTTAACCTTAATTTTAGAGTATACTATTTAATTAAGGAAAATCAAACTTTTCAAAAATTCCAAACTAAGACCAGATAGAAGTAGACTAGGACTTATCCTAAGTGATTTCTTACCTTGCATCTTTGTCGGATCGATATTCTGTGTTTAAAAAAAACTTCATATTAATTGAACAATACATGCAAGTGCATTTATACTTGATGAATAGTGATGAATTGTGGAAAAGTTTTTTTATAAAAGTTATAAAATATATTTTTAAAATTATTATATTTAAACCACAAATCACTAGATATACCATTATAGTAAGTACATGTGAGGTAAATTTGTGTCGTGGGCGGGGAGGCTACGGTGAAAACTTTAGAAGATTTTTAGTTGAACCTGGAATACTTAGATTAAAAATTATGGTGTTATTATCTAGTGTGTTTAATTAGTGTTTGCTTATTTTAAAGAAACTCCCAAAATGCTAAAAATGTTTTTGAGTGCTTATAGTATTGGATAATTGTTTGTAGTTCAGGGGTTGTAGACCTTGAAACTTAAGATTCATAACTATAAAGAAATTTGTTTACCTCAATTTTGGTTGAGGTCTAGTTTCTTTCTTAGAAGCCTAGAATCTAGCCATTGGAATTTTCTATTGACTCTTCATAGAAGGTTAGTAAAGGAACCCTCACCACTAGAGATTCTCAAACTTTTCTTTGCTCATCTTGAAGTTCCACATGTTGGTTCTAACCTTTTGCACTTAGTAGGTAGAGCCAATATGGGGGAGCTCAAGAGAGGAGTCCTTATATGATTGTTTGGCCTTAGTGTTAGCTCGGAGTGGTGTGGTATTTGTCAATCTTTTACACACACACTTGATACCCCTCAGCGGCACTCGCAACCCCAACCCTTAATCAAACATGCCTAGCTTGATCCTTAACTCTATTGGAAACACATGTGGATGGACCCCTAACTAATTAGCCATAGGCTAAGGTTTGGTTAAGACTAGCACATGGATGATGCATAATGGGAGTTCCCTTGATCTCAAGTCTCAAAAAGGGAAATTTTATGATTAGCATCCTAAATTGATCCCAATTTTGCCAAATTCTGAATTTTGACCCTTCTTGTCCCCAACTTGCCCAAAATTATCAAATTACCCCTAAATCCTAAATTTCCAAAAAAATTCCCAAAATTACCCAAATTCTTAAAGTCTCGTTAAAAATAATTTTGAACAATTTTAAAAGTGACCTAAATACCTCAAATTTTCCAAAATCCCCAAAATACCGTCATAATTGCCAAAATTACCAAAATGCCGTTCATATTAAAAAAATTCAAAAAAATTACAAAAATCTCCAAAATCATTCCAAATATCTGAAAACTTAATTTGAACAACTCGATTGAGCTCAATTTGACAAAATTGACAAATTTTGACCAAAACTCCCAAATTGCCCTTTAAGGCCAAATTACACTAAATCATCTCTAATTTCCACCAATTTGACTTCAATGTTCTCCAAGTTAAATTCTAAACTCAAATTAATCATGCTCAATCCCAATTGAAACCAAATTGAAGCTCAATTGAACCCAGTTTCAAACTAAATTCAAGCTCACTCTAAAGCTCCAATTTTAACCATAGCCTTAAATTTCTACAAATTGAGTCCATTAACTTGCACAAATCCTTCCATTTTGAACTTTAAACTCTTCATGACACCCCCCTAAATCAATTTGAGCCTTCAATTTTCCTTTGCATAGCCTCAAGCCTCACCTAAATCCAACCTAAATCAAAACCACCAATTTTGCCCTAAATTCTAAATCCCACAAATTAAGCTCATAACTCCATAACTTCCGCCCAATTGATGTGTAAAAATCTTCATCATAATTTATTAATTGATGTGTTCAAGACCTAGCCAAATCCAAACACATGTCTAGTCCAAATGCCCCAAAATTGACCATGAGCCAAATTCCACTAAATTAAATTCCCAAATCAATTCATAATCACCCAATTCCTTATCTAAATTTCTCATGACAATCATCCACATCAGTTTGATCAATCACTTGACCCAAATCTTGACCCAAGACAAAGCTTGACACAAGTTCAAACCAAAAGCCCAAATTTGAACCCAAACCCCAAACTTGACCAAGCCCATTCAAATTTACCAAAGGATGATTACCACATCCACTATTTGGACCCTATGAGCTGAGCTAAATCTACCTAGCCCACCCTACATAAGCCACGAACCAAATGTCCAAATTAGGGGATTTCATTCCTAATATGGCTAAATGAAAGAAAGATATGCCATTAGCCATCAAACCTCCAAGCTAATCACTATTAAACCTTCTTTTAGATTCCTTGCCCTTGCTAGCCACCAACTCTGGCTTGGCCGACTAGCTCAGTGGCTAGAAAACACCATAACTGAGAGGTCCCCATCGCCAGAGCCCAAATTTAAAACTCCTTGACTTGGCAAACTCTCATTGGACATTGGAGCTTCTTATCCCTTCACCTAATCTGCCATTTACACCCACTAGCTATCCCACTTGAAGCCCTGGGCTCTTCTTTTTAAATCACCTCACTCCATGGACAAGGGAGAAGTTTGCTTGAATCTATGCAAAACTCTACCCAATTGTCTCAAGCCATTCAAACACTGAAGACAAGCTCATCCCCATCATTTGAGCCTCTCCCCAACACTGAGGAACCCTAATTCTAAACTTGAAATCGAAGAAATTTTTCAGCCATCCCACAAAACCTTCCTAAACTCTAGATGAAACCACCCCAGAGCTTCCCCAAAGTAAGAGAGCAAGTTCCACATCAAAATCACCATCTCCAAAGCACTCTAACAAACTCATAAACCAAGACATCCCCACCTGTAGGAGGAAGTCTTGCTCAGAGCAATTATTAAAGGAATCCAACACTTCTAAGAGCTTTGTCAGACTCCATTGAAGCTTTTACAAGCATTTGATTGAGACCTCTCCTCTGAGATAAAAGTATAGCTCAGGTTCCCCTAGATCGAGCCCAATTTAGGTTTTTAAGAAGAAAAGTTTAATTTCATGAGTATGTAACCATATAAATAGGTTCATTTGGACCTGTTGAAGGTGTATGAACAAATCCTATGTGATTTCATTAAGTATCAAGTGAGATCTTAGGGTTTTAACTTGTAATGGTTCTCGAGTTAGGTCACGTGGGGACAATGAATGGATGTCATCCGTTTCTGTGTTTATTTGGTGGACGGTCGAGATGAAACTATATAATGGAATGGAGCATAAAGCTAGGGTAGATGAGGTGCTAACTTAGGTGGCGATGTCATATGGTGGAGCGACACACGGAGCTTCAGAGAGACCCATGTTGCGCTGACGGCTGACTCCAATAAGTAGGAAATAAAAGGATTTTTATTTATTTTAACTTTATAAATAAAAAAATTCATAACTTGGTATAGAAAAATTGTTAAAATTAAATAAAAAGACTGTGCTACTCAGTTAATAGAGAAGAATAACGTGGAACAAAAATTAAAATTATTTAACTTGTGTTTTATATTTAACAAATTAATTACTCTATCTAATATTTTAATTCTAATTAAGTAAATAATAGTTACCATAGTTTGAAACTTTAAGGGTTTTTTTTTGTGATAGTAGGAATTTTATATGATTTTTCTAAAGTCAAAAAACATCTCTACACATGTAACCCTAATTTTCAATCGTATGTGCCGAATTTTGCTTAGATTATATATATATATATATATATATATATATATATATATATATATATATATATATATATATATATATATATATATATCTATGAAAAATATTAGATTTGTTTTGGTATGTTCGCTATGGTCAGAAAACTCTAGGAAAAATATGAACCAAGTATGAATAATTACTTACATTTGAAAGGTTAATTAAGTCTTAAAAATTCATAGGGAATTAAAATAAATATAATATATTTCAAAGATTAAAAAAATCATTTCACATTGTAAAAAATAATCATTCTAACTCAATTTAAGACTTTAAAATTTATTTGAATTAGTTTGAGTGCTAAAGTTTGTTTTATAAGTAAATTGGTATTTTTGTATTAAAATAATTATACTAAATTAATCATAATTTGAAATATTACTTAAAGTAATTTTGTGGGTCCTTCAAGATAATTGACACTTAGGAATAATAAACATTATTTAAAAAAAAAATAGTTAATTTTTTAGTTATATTTTGAATTAAAAAAAATTAAAATAATAAAAAAATTGAAAATAAAAGAAAATGCATCAAATTGTTCCCTGATCACTTGACACCTCTTAAAATATCTTTCTTAATTTTTGTAATATATTATTGTATTTTTTTAACGGCCAAAATGTATATTTTTAATTTTCCATTAAAATAATTATAATAAATGAAATATTTTTTTAAAATGAAAAGTTTGTATTTCATTAGGCTTAGAGAGATTTAATAAAAATAAAAAAATAATATTTGTAATTAAAACATACTTTTTATTCAAATAATCACTAAAACCATTAAATATGTATAATAATTAAACTACAATTTTAAAAATTATTAAATTTTGTCCAAGTGGTCCTCTTACCTAGTTGAACGGCGAATAATTTTCCCATGGACAAAAACTTTGTTTTGATTAACTAAAAAATTATCATTGTAAATTTTATTTTCTAAATTAAAATAATTATATAAATTAAATAAAAATTAGAAAAGTCAAATTTTCTCTTCTAAAATTTTAGTTGACACGTGAGTGGGGTACCATAACGTTCCAATGTCATTTGAGTTATATTTGATAAGTTATAAAGTGGAGAGCCCAAAGGTCAAAATGATAATTTTGGATTTTGATGTCTTAATTAAAATTTAGGATTAAACAAAAGGGTAAATAGGTAATTTTGATCATAATGAACTCTTTTGGATATTTGAAGTATAATTGGTTAAGAGGTAGAATCCAATTTGCTACCTTTTCATGATAAGGGCAAAATTATAATTTCATAAATTGTTATGACTTGGAGGTCAATTTAATTGGATGATATTGAGGTAATGGGCTTAAGTTAAGAAGATAATAACTCACTCATTTGAAGCCCTTAATTTGTGATTAGATGATAGCATGACCCTTTAATAAGAATACATCTCACTTAAATTTACATTTTGATAATTACAAATTTACCCATAAAATTGTTAAGGGCTTACTAGTGAACTAGGCTTAATTCAAGTTTTTATAATGAGGTTTATAAAATATAACATAATTAATTATGAACATTTTAAAAAGACTACAAGCACGACTTTAATCTGGGGTATAAAATCTTAAACAATTTTGAGTTATTCCCTCGGGGCATGCACTCGCATAACTTTTAAATAAAACATTAAGTGACCGTCTGATAGCCCCACTTTTGGGAAAATTAAAACATCACAGTTCACTGAGCATTGGGTGTATTAATTCAATGAGACTAAGTCCAAATTTTGATGATTAATTGAAATATATAATAGGTTTAAATGAACTCGAAATGTTTCAAAGGGTTCTAAAAGCTATTAGGGATTGTTCCCCGAACACTTTTATAGTCTTTTGGATATTTTGAAGGAAAATTAGACTTATTATAGTTTGTTCCATAAAATCATCCATTAAAACCTTCAACGACCCACCATGTTATGACATAGAGTTTAGTAGATACACCTTCAACAGGTCTTCTTTTTTTCTGCTTTTATAATTTGATTAAATTTCCAATAAAATTAAATATATGTTGCAAGTTTTAACATTTCAGCAGAAGTAGCTAGAAGATGACAGGTACTCCTTTAGAGTTTTATTTACTTTCTGTCATTTTATTTACTACAATTTACTACTACTTCAACATACCATGCAAGCTTGGTTGATCAAATGGAAACTTTTGAAAACTAACAATTCAAACAATTTTAAAAATTAAATTAAGCACTTTCAGAAGTAATCATAAATCCTTTGAAATACAATTAAACATAACACGCCCTTTTAAGTTTACAGGAGTCCCTTAGATGATATAACCCACTAAAAATAAAATTTTGATACCAAAACGAGAGAACCGTGACATCCTAACCAATGTCGCTCTAATCAACTTTAATCCCCCCATAATGATTGAATTATACTTGCTATTTAAACCTTTGAACCATAGACTTTAGGATCACAACTTTGCTAAGGAGCTTGGAGCTAACTACGAGGGCACCATTCTACAACCGCAAGTGGATCAAAAACAATAATCTCTTCTTTAGAATTAAACAACAAGCCATTGAATTTTGAAGTTATTTGCCTAGTGCAACATAAATCCTCACTTTATCTTTAGGCCTTTGGACACTCATTTTAGGTTTCTGAGTTGTCGTTTGTTATTACATAAATCCTCTTATCTTCCAGACTAAATGTATGATTAAGTCATGCAAATATAAGCCCTAAATAAAAAAAATTGGCAGGAAGAAACATTCAATAATTTCTTCCTTGAAATTAAAGCCAAACAATAGGATGGCTTGGGAAGTCATTCAAGTTCTCCTCAGGATCTGTGACAACCCTTAACTTTCTCATTTAAAACTAAAGTTCTCACTTCATCCAAGGGAGAACTTTCTATAAACATTGAACTTTCTATAAACTTTTTATAAAATTTCTGTGACAACCCCTAGTTTTCTCACTTGACTCTAAGAATAGGCACTCAAGTCATTGAAGTTCTCCCTTTGGATTCTATAAAAATATTCCAAATTTGAGTCTTTCCCATTTGACACTGCTTAGTCTGGTTTTTGAAAATTCTACCATTTTGAAATTCTTGAAGACAATATTTTCTGATCTAAATTGAGAGTTTTCCTAGATAACCTCGATCGTTTAAGATGTAATCAACCATAGGGGATTGCTCTTATAGGAAACTTTAAGAACCCAGCTTAATATAAACTCTATCTAATCTTTTATCTTAGATAAGAAAATTTGTCGGTTAAAAAAAATGGTTTCACAAACTAAAATGGATGTCATAAATTCTTTAGATTATTTAATCGAGCCTCACAAACAAGTGGTATGTCTATTCTTAGAGATAGGTTTGTCACTCATAGAGTTGTGCTCGTTTATTTAAACTATTTTTTATATGCATATTACAAAGAATCAAATAACTGCTTTCCAAATTGGAGACTGACAAAATTTTAGGAGGATTATGAATCAGAAAAAACTTCATGAATTTATTATAGAAATGATATATCAACAAGATAATGATTATTTAGTTTTGGATTATGGTGTTAGTAGCCTCGATAGAGGAAGCCCCAAGAGTGTAGTAAATTTTCATGAAGCTGATATGCTGACTATTTTAACTTCTCAGGCTATAGATATTGCAAGAAAATTAAATAAATATGTTGAATAATATCCTTAAGAACCGCTAATTATTTAGGAAAATTCAATTAGACAAATGATTGAGACTAACTATTTTGAAACAAGCTGTGAGATACACTTTTCATACTCCAATTATTACAACCCATGTTGGGAGAATCACTTGAACTTTATCTTTCGTAATAATTTTGGGGGATGAAACCAATTACGGGAAGATAATCAACTTAATCAAATACATAATTAGAACAATCAGAGAAATTTTATCGTATGACTTTCTTTTCCTTATATATTTTACTTTAACCCGCAGAATGAGGAGAAAGGGTTATTTTTAGAAGAGGTTGTTATTCAAATGGTGAGTCAGCGAGAAATTCAAGGGTGTGCAATAAGGAATATAGAAAACTTTTCTGAAGCTGATTGTTAACTTAATTAACAATTATGTTTTAGAGATTTAACCTAGTGGCTCTGAGATAAACACTAAGAAGATGAATGGTGGGCAAGATAAAACTATCCAACTAAGAAGTTGAAGGGAATTGGTGGATATGGTTCAAAAGAATGTTGAGTTGAGAAATGTTGAAAAAGATATTGAAAGACTAATGGAAGAAATTCCTAAGGAATTAGAAAAACCTTTTTCATGAACCAAGATAAACATAAAATGACTCCATTCACCATTTGTTCAGCCGCAACAGAAAGAATTAGAAGATTACTTGAGACAGAAGAGTAACCTATTAGAATTTGATCCTAAATTAGAATCATCTAAAAATAACCTAATAAAAAATTTAAGAGATCTTGGATTGTCATATAAAGACCCATTTCTTATAAATTTTAAGGATGATATTAATTTGAAATTTAAGAAAATCATTAGATAAATATTTGATCTAGAAAGAAACATGAGAAACAATAATCTGAATCAATATGAAAAGAGAAAGTTGAAGGAACAGCTAAAATTTCAGGATTTAGTAGGATTCACATGATCCAAAAATAATTGGGAGATTGATTAACCTGATTTTCAATTACATGTCTTTTTAATCTCCAAAATATTGCCAAAAACTTCATTAAAATTATACTCAATGTGTAGTGTGAATAAATAAAATGATATGGAAAATAAGTAATAAAACTTCAAATAAGAGGTACTACGCAAGTATGCATATCATTCCAAGTAATACAAGATCTCTCTTAAAAACCCTAGTATCAATCTTGCGAGGATAGTTGGACTATTTAAAGTGGCTTGCTAAACTCAAAAGCAAATTCCATTTACATTTCAGACATAAATAAAAATGAAATGATAGCAACGATTAATACTAAATTAAAGTAGATAGAAACAACTTTTTTAAACAATTTAATAAAAGTAATTCTAATGAGTTTTATTATGTAAAGATCTTTACCCTTGCAATAAGATATTAAACTATGTAAGATTTAAATGACTAAAAATATGATGATGTATTGTGACAAATAGGAGCATTCATATTTTTTACCTCCTCCCAGTGCTAGCAAAGAACATTGTCTAATTTAGAGCCTTTCACCAACTTGTGTAGTAGTGCTAAGTAGATTTTAGCTTCTCACTTTACGATTACCCACTGTGCCATCTCTATAGGACATTCTAGAGACCCTTATAATCCAAACTCTAAACTGGATTTGAAAAACACTAATGTTTGTCACCTTATAAACATCAATTCTACGCCCATAAGAACTTATCTCCCTATCTATTCGCACCACCCCTTAGCTGATCGCATTGGCTCTACCCATAATAAAGTGTGACACTCACTAGTTGCATGAAATCCTAACTCTCCGGGGTCTTTATGTTTCTTAATAGATTATAACCTCACAAGTGGCCCAATTGTAAAGTCAATGATTAATGGGGGAAAATTTCATCACAATTTTAAAAAGTAAAAAAGAAATCTTTAAATCATTCTCATCCCAAAAGATTAATTCCCAAGAGAAAGAGAAAAAAAAGGGAACTTCTCAAAATTTATGGAGAATAAAACTTAAACACCAAATTTGTATTGAAATACAAGTCTTATAAAAAATAAAATAAGCACAAGTACAAAGTACCTTTTGTCTTATCCCAAACACAAATTATGTATTCTCTCTGAAGAAATATCCCAACTATTACTCTTACAACACAAAACACACAAAAAGTAACACTAAAAAAAAGTTAGACTTCCTAAAGCTTTCAAATGATACTAAAAAGTCCTCTTTATTGTTAATTTTTTTTCCATAGTAATAGATCTCTGAAAATAACCAAGGGTTGCTTCAAACACCCCTTCAAAATTTAACCAATTTAAATCGATCTTCTAGAAGGGATGTTACTGGTGTTATTGCACTAGTCTGGGCACTATAGTGCCATCAGCATGCATCTATGGCGCTATAGCGCTAGGGGCGACACTATTGCTCCACACAATTTACATCATTTTTGCTAATTTTTCCCTCATTTTCTCCAAACATCCATTCCATGTACCTGCAACAAAAAATACACAAAAAACATTCCTTTAAGGTGCAATATCACTAAAAATATACTTAAAATGATTATAAAATATGCACTATATACATGTAATTTTAAGACGAATCATTGATTAGAGATTCCTTAAATGGAATTTTGATTTAGGAGGAATCCTTTGTAGGGCTGCCAACATCAAACCAGGCTCTTCGTGCGAGGCACCCCATGATTTTCTTTGCTGGTGTGATTGTGTCGACCTCACTCTTGGTTGAGGTTTAGTTTTCCCTCTTTAATTTCCTAAGGTCTAGCCATAAGATGTTCCTATTAAATATTCCTAGAAAGCTAGAAAAGGAACCCTCACCATTAGAAACTCTAAACTCTTATGTGCTCAACTTGAAGTACCACATATAAGTCGTAACCTCTAGCACTTAGTAGGTGGGGTAAGTATGGAGAATCTCAAGGAGAGTTCACCCATTGGACTGTTTGACCTTATTGTTGATCCTGGGAGTTGGTCTGGAGCTAGTTCACTCACTACACTCACTACCACCTATATTCACTTGCAACCCTAAACCCAAAATTGTTGACTTTGATCCCCTGATGTTCTAGGAGACTCATGTAGATGATCCCCTAAACCCATTAGCCCTAGACAAGGGTTTAGGTAAGATTAGTACATAGAGGACCCAAATGGAGATTTCATTGGTCCATAGCTCATGCAAGGTGATTGACACCCCAATTCTACCAAAGTTTCCAATTTGGCCTATTTACCCCCAAACCTACCCAAATTACCTAAACACCCGCAAGCCCTAAATTTGACCAAAATCCTCAAATTCACCCAAAATACCCAAATTTGTTCAAAATAATTTAAAAACATTTCAAAATACCTCAATTACTTAAATGCACAAAAAAACTCCAAAATTACCAAAATACCCCAAAATTTGCCAAAACTACAAAAAAACCATTGGCACCCCAAACCTTCCCAAAACCTCCAAAATCACTTCAAATGTTAACAAAACCCATTTGAACCCTCCATATTAATAAAATTTGGCCAATTTGACCATTTTGACCAAAACCCCCAAATTATCTTTAAAGGCCCAATTTCCCCAAATTCACCCTAAATGTCCATCAATTTAGCCCCAATTCGCCTCAATTTCAATTCTAAACTCAATATAATCTTTCATTTGATCAATACAAACCAAATTCAAGCCTCATTGGCCCATTCTTTGAGCTCAATTTTGATCCAAATCATCCCCCCAATTTTGTCCATATGACTTAATCTCACCTAATTGAACCCCATAACCTACTCAATTTTCCCCAATTTGAATCCTAAACTCTTCATAACAGTCCTAAACAAAAAAATTGAAATTTTAATTGGCCTTGATGAAGCCTCAATTTTACTTAATTTGAACCCAAGTCCAAGAAAATCACCAAAGTTGCCCCAAATTGGCTATATCTCCAAATTCCACCAAATTAAATGCCCTAACCCCAAAACTGAAACCCAATTTATGTTGGAAACTCTTTATGACATTCCAATGAACCATTCTCAACCATCAATTTGGACTTTGCCCAACCTTAGCCCAACCTGGACATAAGTCTAGTCCAACATGCCCAAATTGACCAAAATCCCAAAATCCTTCAAAATGAGCTTCCAATTGAACTCAAAATTACTTCAAGCCTTCACCAAAAACCTTCATAACAATCATTTACACAATTTTGATCAATAAATTGACCTCAAATACATGTATATCCTAACCCAAACTCAACTTTTACCCATTTTGATCCAAATTGGACCCTTGCACCAAAATTGACTTAGTCGTCCTAAAGTCACCAAATGAAGGTCTCCACAGCCACCAAGCACACCTTATTGACCAGGGTAAACCCTCTAAACCCATCCAAATAATCAATGGAATAATGGGTCCCTAAATTAAGGGTTCATAGCCCATTTTTTGGCCTTAACCAAATATCTCTTCCATCATCACTTACCATTGGGAGTAAATTTTAATTAAGCCTCCCTCTAGCTAACCTGACCTTCTACCACCACCCCTAGCCTTGCTAGCTCATCTAGTGACCAAAAAACACCAAAACCAAGACCCACAAGCTCAAGTTCAAACCCAATTTCAAACGTAGAGGCGGACTCATCCCAATGGCTCTTTAGAGCTCCTCAGCCCTCCACCTAAGAAACTCTTTGCACCCATCAATTGGCTTTGAGCTTCCCTCTAAGCTCCTCTACTTAATCACCCATTCCATGGCCAAAGAGAGGAGTGTGCCAAAATCGTTGGGGAAACTCTGTCCAATTGCTCTCAGACACTCTCCAAGAAATCCTAAGCTCATTGCCACCATTTTCTCATACTGATCCCCACTGTGGAAGCCTGATTTTGAGCTCAAACTTTCAACTCAAACCAGGAGACCTCCCTAAAATCCACCAAACTAAAATTAATTGTGCACACACCTTCCCTAGAGTAAGAGGAGTTGATTCCCCATCAAACCCCCATCTCAAGGAGACTTTAACCTAGCTCTAGACCAACAGCTAAAATCGAGCTTGATCGAATTCATGCTTAGACAATTCAACAAATCTTGAGACTTTATCCGGAGGTTCGTTGGGTCCAATCAAAACTACCACAACCATTTGACTGAGTTACTAAATCATTTATCCGGAGGTTCGTTGGGTAACTAAAGCATTCTCTCAAAATCTCTCAAAAAAAAAACCCAAAACTTTCGGATTTAGGCAATGTGAGAAAAATCTTTGGTGAAAAAAAAAATTTACTTTAAAGTGTTGCTCTTACCTAGAGAAAATGAAATTCGAAGTTCCTTTACCTTTAAATTGCCTCAAATCCACCCAAAATCAAGCCCTAGGTGTGAAAACAGGAGGCTGAAGGTCACTTTAGAGGTAAAAATGGAGGTTTTGTGGTGGAAATCGTGAATTAAAAGGGTTATTACTGCTCTCGGG
>NEWO01001012.1:79692-111898 GCA_003013225.1 Phalaenopsis aphrodite
AAATTTGATTAAGTGATGATGCAGGAAAACTAATATGTCCTTCATCTTGTACTTCCGACATATCACTTTCTTCCTTCAAAAAATTATAAACATCTTGCATCAAATCTCACGTAGGAATGAAATTTGTATAATGATAGATTGGAACATTTTCTATCATATACAATTCATTAATCCTCACAGGACTAAATGGTACAGCCTTACCTCGTATAATGACAACTCCTTGGGTAATTCCATGTAGATTTGCACAGAACTCCTTCAATACATGCACAACAACCGCAGTGATAGTGTAAAATAGAACTTCCCATCGCCTTTGCAAAATGGTCTTGTCAACCAGAGCACTTGGATTGATCAATCTTTGATTAACAAATCCTCTCTCCTTGATCAATCTCTTCTTTGTAATAACTTTACCGTATAATCTCTGTGCATCGAAACTAATAAATTTTCTTCTATTGAAAACTCCATACCTTGAAATATTTCTGGAATTTAAAGCCATGGAATCCAAAAATAGGAAGTTTCTAGGCTTCCTAGAAAGTTATTAGGAGTTTAAAAACACCTCCTGACGGTATTTATGGAGTGAAATCCTGCCAAAATCCGCTAAAATTCATCTGAACCGGTAAAATGCTCTTGGCGCCTTCGGCGCTACTGATTGGCGCTGACAGTGTTGAGGTCTGTTTTCATGGGCGTCGTCAGTGCCAGCAGCCAAAATTTTGTGACTTACATTTTTCGTTCAATTTAATTCCAATTTTTCCCCAATACCAATATTTGACTTAATTTACAATAAATGATATTGTGTAAGATTATTATCTACTAATATATAAGATACTTATCAAACAAAATAGTAATACATAGACACATATGTGTGGGTTGCCTCCCACAAAGCGCTTAGTTTAACACCGTCAGCCCAACACACCATTTGCTTAATTGGGTTCACTTAACATTAAAAATTCTTTAAATTGAGGTACGTGCCCTTCATAATAATGTTTCATACGATGCCCATTAGCTATAAATACATTTCCAGTGTTAAGATCTTTAATAACAACAATTTCATAACGATAGACTTTAATCACTTTAAGTGGTCCTAACCATCTAGATTTCAACTTTCCTGGAAATAGTCTCAATCTTGTATTATATAATAAAACTTTTGATTTAGGTTCAAATTTCTTTAGAATAATTTTCTAATCATGCCATATTTTCATTTCTTCTTTATAGATTTTTACATTATCATATGATTCATTTCTTATTCCCTCAAGTTCATTGAGTTGCAGTAATCTTTTCTCATCAGCATCTTATAGATTAAAATTATATTCCTTAATAGACTAAAATGCTTTATGCTCTGATTCTACTGGTAAGTAGCATGTTATTCCAAATATCAGTCTGTATGGGGACATTCCTATAAAAGTCTTATAGGCAGTTCTATATGCCCACAATGCAGTATCTAGTCAAGCAAACCAATCCAATTTATAAGGATTTACAGCTTTTTCTAAAATACATAATTTCACGATTTGATATTTCTACTAGACTGCTAGTGTGAGGAAGATAAGCAGTAGAGAATATATGCATAATATCTTACTTATTAGTTAATTTTTCAATTCTCTTATTCCTAAAATGATATCCTCCATTAGTAATAATTACTCTCGGCATTCAATATCTTGTAAAAATATTTTTAATTAAAAATTTAGAAACACTCCGAGCATCACATCTGGGTACAACAATAGCTTCAATCCATTTGGACATATAATCAACAGCAAGTAATATATATAATTTTCCAAATGAAGGCTTAAATGGTCCCTTAAAATCTAATCCCCACACAAAAAATTTCAACTTCCAATGTGTAATTTAGAGGTATTTCATTTCTTCTAGAAATATTTCATACTCGTTTGCATCTATCAAACATTTAAATATATTCATTAACATCTTTTAAAATAGTAGGCCAATAAAATCCAGCTTGCAAGATCTTATATTCAGTTCTATTTATTCCAAAATGTCCTCTAAATTCAAAATCATGGCATCTTTCAATTATCTGTTGAGTTTCTTCATAAGGCACACATCTTCTTGTAATTAGATCTTTACATTGTTTATATAAATATGGGTCATTCCAAAAATATTCTTCTGAATCATATATAAATTTCTTTAATTGTGGATTTTTCATATCAAGTGGTAAAATATCACTTACAACGTAATTCACTATTCATCATACCACGGTACATCCATTTCATCAATACTATATAATTGTTCATCAGGGAAATTTTCTAAAATTTCATTTATAAAATTAGTTAATATTTCTATTTACATTCTAGATAAATGATTAGCTATTGGATTATAATTTCCCTTTCTATCAATAATGGAAAAATCAAACGCTTAAAATAGAACTATCCATCTAATTAATCTGGGATTAACATTCTTCTTTTACATTAAGTATTTAATAGCAGAATGATCTGTATGCACTACACATTTAGTTCCACTTAAATAAGGGCTAAATTTATCAAAGGCATAAAAAATAGCTAATAACTCTCTTTCAGTAGTAGTATAATTAATTTAAGCATCATTTAGTATCTTACTAGCATAATATATAACTTTAAAAACTTTGTCGTGCCTTTGTCCTAATACAACCCCAATTGCATAATCACTAACATCACACATTATTTCAAATGGTTTTTCCCAGTCAGGTGGTACTATTATAGATGCAGTGATTAATTTTTTCTATAATAATTCAAATGCTTTTTTGCATTCCTCATCAAAATCAAATTTCTTATCTTTTTCTAAATGTTGGCATAGCGGCTTAATTATTTTTAAAAAATTAATATGTAGCGCTTGTAAAAACCAGCATGTCTTAGAAAACTTCTCACCCCTTTAACATTGACAGGTGGTGGTAATTTTTCTACAACTTGGATTTTTGTAGGTCTACCACCATGCCCTTTTTAGAAATTTTATGCCTAAGTACAATACCTCTTGCAACCATAAATTGACATTTTTCCCAATTTAATACTCGGTTGACTTTTTCACATTCTTCCAAAAATTTTTCTAAATTATTAAGACATAACTCAAATGAAGTCATAAATACAAAAAAATCTTCAATAAAAAATTTCATTCCATGTTCTATAAAATTGCTAAAAATTGACATCATGCATCTTTAAAATGTTACACGTGCATTGCATAGTCTAAAAGACATTCTACGAAAAGCAAATGTTCCATGTGGGCTTGTAAATGTTTTCTTAAGATCCTCTAGAGTAAGTAAAATTTGATGAAAACTGGTATATCCATCTAAAAAGTAATAATATTTATTCCCAGCCACTCTATCCAACATTTGGTCTTGAAAGGGTAAAGGAAAGTGATCTTTTATGGTGGCCATATTTAATTTTCTATAGTCAATACAAATTCGTCAACCAGTAGCTTGTGTTATTGGTATTTATTTATTTTTCTCATTTTCTTCAACAGTCACTCCTTTCTTCAGAACACAGTGAATTGGGCTTGCCCAAGCACTATATGAAATAGGATATATAATTTCGGCATCTAACCATTTTAAAATCTCTTTTTTAACAACTTCCTTCATTATTGGATTTAATCTTCTCTTAAGGATCATCTTGTTTCATATTATTCATCTAATAAATTTCTATGCATACAAATTGAAGGACTAATTCCTTTAATATCTGCTAAAGTGCATCCAAAAGCCTTTTTATACTTGTTCAACATTTTATCAACTTTTGTTCTTGAATTTCAGTTAACTCAGAAGATATAATAACAGTCAATGTAGATGAATCTCCTAAAACTACATACTTTAAAAGGGCAGGTAATATATTTAATTCAAGTTCAGGTGGTTTAATACTTAAAGGAATAAGATTTTTACTATCGTTTTCCAACAATTCTAACATTTCAATTTTGCCCTGAATATAATCCAAATCTTCTCCGTTTATTTCATCTTCACTCTAAAAAATTTCTCCTTGCTTTAATTTATCTTCACACTCATTCTTAAACTATTCATTACTCAGATAATCAGCTACTTCCATCTTGAAACATTCATTATCTTTTTCAATTGCAGGATATTTCATAGCTTTTGCTATATTAAATTTTACTTCTTGATCATTAGCTCTCATTATTAATTCTCCTTTTTGCATATCTATTACAGCTCTTCCTGTTGCAGGAAATGGTCTCCCTAAAATAATAAGAATCTATTTATCTTCCTCCATATCCAATACTATAAAGTCTACAGGGAAAATAAAATTATCCACTTTTACTAGTATATCCTTTATAGCTCCCTTTTGATAAGTTATTGATCGATCAACTAAAAGATCCTAGTAGGGGAAATTTCTCCCAAATCTAAATGTTTAAAGATTGATAAGGGCATAAGATTGATACTCACTCCAAAATCATATAAAGCTTTTCCATAAAACTTTTAACCAATTGCACAAGGTATAGTAAAACAACGAGAATCNAAGGGCATAAGATTGATACTCACTCCAAAATCATATAAAGCTTTTCCATAAAACTTTTAACCAATTGCACAAGGTATAGTAAAACAACGAGAATCTTTTAATTTTTCAGGAAGTTTTTTCTGAATAATAGCACTACATTCTTCACTGAGTGCAACGGTTTCATGATCTGTAAACTGTCTTTTCTTATTTAGTACATCCTTCATAAGGTTTTGGAAGAATCTTTAGAATTAATCAAATTGTTAACAAAATTCAAAGACTGCTTTACATGGAGTTATGATGAAATGCTAGGATTATCAGCAGAGGTTGTGGTTCATAAACTCGTGGTGAACTAAGATATGACCGCAGTAAAATAAGCCTTGAGAAGAATGCACCTCAAAATAGAGTAGCAAGTTATTTCCGAGGTGAAGAAGTTAATAGACACTAACTTTGTAAGAGAAGAGAAATACCTGACGTGGTTTGCTAACATTGTACCTGTTAAGAAGAAAAATGGAAAAATCCGTGTATGTGTCGACTTCAGAGATCTAAACAAAGCTTGTCCAAATGATGAATTTTCACTACCAATACCAGAAATGATGGTGGACATGGCTTTGACACATGAAATTTTCTCATTTGTGGATGGATTGTCGGGTATAATTAAATCAAGATGGCTCCAAAAGATGCAACCTTACAATCTTCAAAACACCTATCAGGATTTTCTGCTACACAGTTATGTCATTTGGGTTGAAGAACACTAGAGCAACATACCAACGAGCTATGATGAAGATTTTTTATGACCTCATTCACAACTAGGTGGAATGCTACGTGGATGACTTGGTCATCAAAAGTAAACAAAAAATAGAGTATTTGTACAATTTGAGGATCGTGTTCGAATGTTTACAACAGTATGACATTAAGATGAACCCCTTAAAGTGTGCCTTTGGCGTTAACTCCGGGAAATTTCTAGGATTTGTTGTCAATCATCAAGGAATCAAGATCGACATGATAAGATTAAAGTTATCTTGGAAATGCCTCCTCCCAGAACCTTAAAAAGACTACACTCCTTCCAAGGGAAGTTGACATATTTGAGACACTTTATTTCTAATCTCTCAGGAAAGTGTCAGCCTTTCTTAGCATTAATTATAAAGGATTCCAAATTTGTTTGGGAAGAGAAATGACAGCGGGCTTTTGAGGATGTTAAAAAATATTTAATGACACCTCCTATTTTGGCAGCGGCTATACTGGGAAAACTATTAATACTTTATACTGCGGGCTTAGATGACTTTCTTGGAGCCCTCTTAGACTAAATCAGTGACGAGGGTAAAGAAAACACACTCTACTACTTGAGTCGATGTCTAATATTGACAAAGATAAGGTATTCGCCAATTGAGAAGCATTATCTAGCATTAGTTTTTGCCAAACAGAAACTCAGACATTACATGCTTTCTCATAAGATTACCTTAATTTTAAAAGTCAATCTGTTGCAATATTTGATGACCTGACCAACACTCTCTAGACACCTAGCGAGATGGTCGATGATTTTGTTGCAATTTGATATAACTTTTGTTCCTCTTCGTGCTATCAAGAGATAGATTTTAGTAGAATTTCTCGTTGCACCCCCACTTCTAGCTGGTTCCTCTCTTAATGACGAGTTACCAGATGAACAAGTATTACAAATGGATTTCTCTAGTGCGCAACGTTGGGTGATGTACTTTGATGAAGATTCATTAGCCAAAAAAGACAGAGGATCAAGCACACTTATACTAGACATAGCAGAAATTGGTTTGATTTTTATCACACCAGATAAGGGTATGCTGAGGTTCTCATACCACTTAACAAAGCCATGCACTAACAATGAAGTAGAGTATGAAGCCTTAATCACCGGATTGGAGTTGGCAATCTTGATGGATATAACAAACATTGCCAGCTATGGCGACTCACAACTCATCATCCAACAAGTTGCCGGATGATACAAGATTTTGAAACCAAGGTTAGCAGAATATCATCAGTACGCAATGAAGCTACTCGAGCAAATTCCCAATGTAACTTTCTACCAAATTCCTCGGGGATATAATTCCCATGCTGATGCTTTAGCAAATCTTGCAAAAGAATTAGCATGTCCCCCAGAGGATTCAATTGACATCACAATACAAGGAAGATAAGTTTTGTCTCAAATCGAACTTAAAAAACTACATAAGCTCTGAAAAAGAAGAAGAAACAATGATTGCAGTTGCTGATATCAACGAAGATTGACTTAAGCCATTAATAAAATATTTGCAAACTGAAAAGCTGCCGGAGGATAATTCAACAGCACACCACATCACAAAAAAGGTCATGTCATATGCCCTAATGGGTGATTTACTCTACACAAGATCATTCAATCAGATGTGGCTGTAATTTTTAAGCAGAGCCGAAGCACATAATCTTGTCAAAGAACTACATGCCAGATTGTGTGGCACTCACCACTTAGGGCCAAAGATGAAAATGAAGATCAAAAGACTTAGATATTATTGGCCGACAATGATGTCTGACTGCATGGATACAATTAGAAGGTGTCACTAGTGCCAAGTGCATGGGGTGGTCTTGCACCAACCTCCAAATGTGCTAAACCCAATAGTTGATTCATGGTCATTCAAGTGTTGGGCCACAGATATAATAGGTCTGATAAACCATGCATCCTCTAAAAGACACAGATTTATACTCGCTGTTATGGATTACTTTCCAACTGGGCAGTGGCAGTGCCATTACATGAGGTTATAACACAGCATGTCCTTCAGTTCTTCAAAAGCCAAGTTATCTACCATTTCAGAGTCCTGCGTAGAATAATCTTTGACAATGCGATAACCTTTAAAAGTACAAAAAATCAACAATTTCATCAAAGGACATATGATTGACTAGAGGTACTCTACAATTTACTATCCCACGGTAAATGGATTAACTGAGGCCTTCAACAAGATATTGGTACAAATTTTGAAAAAACTGCTGGATGACAACAAAAGAGATTGGCATAATAGATTACTAGAAGTATTGTGGGCCTATGAGACAATATTGAGGACTCTCACTTAGTGTACACTTTACATGCTTGTGTACGGGTCCAAAACCGTACTGTCGCTAGAAGTCCAGACGCCGTCTCTCAGAGTAGCATTCACCAATAAACTTACAACAGAATAAAGTGAAAAATTCATACTTCAAGAATTGGAAAGTCTTGAAGAAAAATGACTAAAAGCACAACAACATTTGGAGCTTTACCAGGCGAAGATGGTACAAGCTCATGACAAATTGGTCCGGCCAAGGACATTTTAAATTGGTGAACTCGTTCTTGTTCTTAAAAGGCCTATTCTTGCATGTCGCAAGATAGGTGAAAAATTTGAGCCAACTTAGGAAGGACCATTTATCGTAGAAAAAGTCTACACAAAAGAATCCTACCAGCTAGTGGATTTTTGAGGCGAAAGACCCATGTTACCGATCAATGGTTGGTACATGAAAAATGAACAATGCAACTTGATGCTGCTTGGAATTACTTTTTTGAAATTTTTATTATTCTGGGGTTATTTATTTGGCCAAACGTCTATGTCCGGGTCCAGAATTTTGTAATAAATTTAACCTTAATAAAATGAAAATTTTTGAAGCTATATAGTTTGATTTTCTCTTCTCTACCTTTGAAAGTTTGATATTTTACTAAATTAAACAAAAAAATAGCTACACTTAAATAAACAATTTTCTCACCAATATAAACTAAAAAGTTTCTCTAAAAAACGCTTTGTGTTTTTCTTCTTCCAACTAAATTTCAATGCAATGATGTTTTTTCTATTGTTTGTAGAGAAAATATCATGACAGAAGCTGATTTTTGCTTTTAAAGATGGTTGGAACATCACACTTAACGAGGAAAGGGAACCACATGGTGGCACCATAAACTTCGACATGGACTTCAGTCAAGTTGACATGGACTATGAGGGTCCCCTGATGAACGTGGTTAAGCCTCGAGAAAGAGAAGGGCTACCATCGTTGTTAAAGATAAGCACCAAGGAGGATTCCTCACTAAATGAGAAAATGTGATAGTACAGCAAGATTCGATGGAGGGGAGTAGTCGCCTACCAGCCATGATAATTGCACTAACCGGAGCCAAGTCACTACTAATGATGAAAGACCACTAGATGCACCGCTGCAAAAAACTCAACACAGAAATGCCAACCGCTAAAAACATAGAGCTTTTCAGTCTAAAGAAAGAACACGCCAACAGGAGGAAGAAACTTTACTTACCCCTATTCCTGTGGGGAAAATCTACAATCCAGATATGAGACAGACTTCCTCCAGCCTATCTGCCATAGAGGATGAGTTCGACTTCGCTATAGATCCAAAGATACTCGATGTCTTAGATGATCTTTGTGCAGGTTGCCTTACATGCAATGTCGAGATTCCTACACGTACACCAACCACAAGGGCATTTGTAGAATGTCCGGACTGCAGTGTTCTCCACCTAGAACTCTATAGTACTCTAGAGGAGTACACGTCCGTTGATGACAGATTTCACATCATCGATCACCTCATGGAGGAATCATTTATTCCGCTGGATATAGAGACAAGACCAATCTTGATTCTTGCTAATGTTGAAATGAGGGAGCATCCTCGACAGCCACCGATCATCACCATGGCAGAAAACTACAAAATGAGGAAAGTGAACAAAAGGGAATTTGAATTCTATGAAGAAGTTTAGGGAAGATTCATCAACATACTAGAAGGCTTGAAGCTGTACACCAAAGTCTTCTCTGAAACCGATGAAAGAAGTATTCTCGACTGAATCTTTGATCTAAGAGACAGAGGTCTAGCAGGCTTTCTGATGGAACGAACTTATTTTGATCCATGAAAATGGATGTGTGGAAAAGACAGAATCACCATAAAATGTGGTTGTTGTTACAATTTCACCCATTACAGACAAGGAAAACCATCCAGACATTTTGAGATATGATGAGGTGGACCTGCTACCTCTAATAATAAGATGGATGATCAAGATGATGCAAATGTTGATGCAAATGTTGTGAAGGAGTTCTACACCAATGTGATTTATTCTGATGACGAAATCGTTCAAGTGCGTGGATTCCCTATTGAGTTTAACACCGCCCGCTTCAACACTTTTTATGAAGTCCCAGACTCTTATAACTGCCACTATAAATCCTTTAATACAATGGAGGGCCGCCTCAGAGATGTGATCAATTTTCTCACTGATGGGAAAGGAACATGAAAGATAAAACAACGAGAACGGGTAAATTTTTCTGCTTCCATGCTGAATGCCACCTCTAAGGCATGACACTATTTCATTTCTTCTACTGTGTTATCGACCTATCACCATAGTGAGGTAACTAAAGATAGAGCTATTTTGAAATTTTGTATTAAGAATAGTAGAATTATAAATGTGGGGAGAATAATTCTTAAGAATATTTTGACTAGAGCGAAGAGTGAGACTAGTGGAGGTCTAGGACATCCTGGACTTATTTATGCAACTTGCAAACTTTTTGGAGTAGAATTTGGAGATGAAGAATGGGTTTATCCTATGAAACCCATTAGTAAGTCTAATCTAAATACTTAAGAATCCCATGAGAAGTGGAGAACTGGGAGTAGAAGTCAAGAACTTTATGCTAGTAGAGATGTCCCCTCTACAAGTAATGATCTTCCACCTTCTAGTTCCCCTACCCTCTCTGATTTGATGAATGAATTAAGCTTGCAGCGGAAGATCATAGAATTCATAAGTGAAAGGATTGGAGGTTTAGAACTCCGACACGATTATGATAGTGAGTACCTGCAGAGGCATTCAAATTTTTAGGTTGCCTATTATGAAGCTCAGGCCCGACAATACAGAGGTGATCCTGATGTTACGTTTCCTGAGTGCCCTCGATATACTCAATATCAACCCAATCCACCAACTGATCAAGGAGATGAAGATACTGCGTGGGATTTTGATATAGAATGAAATTGATGTACTTATGTTTGTATTTTTATTTTATGTAATCTTTTTATAATAAAAATGGATGTTTATGTATTTGGACTTTAATTTTTATTTTGTGTACTTGGATGATTTTTAATTCTTGTTATAAAGTTAGTGTGGTAGTTAATTGTGCATGTATAGATGTTGAGTAGTATTGTTGATTCTAATGTAATGAGATTTTTATTTTGCTTTTTAGTTTCAATTGTTTAGTATTGTAGTTGTGTTAGGAAATGTTGTGCTTATTTAATGTTTCAGTTTTATACTTATTTCAAAATTTCATTACCCAGAAATTTCTCTAATAATTTGTATGTGTAGAAAGATCCTAATATTATAGACCAGGTGAAGTAAAATTTTGAGAAGGCCTGCAAAAATTTCAAAATGATAAAAATGCCTACAATACTGAGGTATGATTTATATTTATAATTTTTCTTTTCACGTGTATTATTTCATATTTAAAAATTTAAGTTTGGGGGAGGGAAGAAAAAGATTAACTATTAGATGTTCTTTATTTCAATATTTTCAAAAATTATTTATATGATTTCATGTAGTGAATTTAATTCAAGTAACTATATTTTTGTTACTATTTAAATATTATAGTAGATTTAAAGAAATATTTTTGTAATGAAGATTAATTTTTGTAACTTAAGATATTTAGTATAAGAGAATAAGAGTTTATTTAACTATTTAAAGTAAAGGAAATTATATTTTGAAGTATTAAGAATCTGAAAATTCATTTGAGAAGAAAAGATTGGGGCTCAATGATGTAAAAACTATGAAATATTTATAAGGGAAAGAAATGCTTTGAGTTTCAAATTTAGAGAAAGAAAAGTGAAGTTCAAAATCATTAAAGGCTATCCAGATATAGTAATCCTCACTTGAAAAGGAAAAAGAAAAGATTGAAAACAATCCCTCAAAAGAAAAGAAAAGAAATATATATATATATATATATATATATATATATATATATATATATATATATATATATATATATATATATATATATATATAAGCAATCCAAATGAAAAAGAGAAAAGAAAGAAAAATTATGGAAGTGAGGAGAAGCTTGAGGATATGCCTAATAAAAAATTGGCTTCACTGGACCTACCTATAGTGAAAACTTAAATACATTCCTGAACTTATATTTATGGAATTTGATCTTCTACTAGAACAGTTCTCATGAAGTTCCTATCTCTTGAATATTCTAAGTGACTTAATATTGCAACATATAATCATTCTTGAAATAATTATAAGACTAGAACTCTTAAACTTGATGACTAGATAATCTTGTGGCTATAGAGTTAATTCAATTACTTGAATTTTTTCTGAAAATCTCGCTATGATATTTATTTAAATCAAACTTATAGTATTTCTAAATTAAAACTTTACTACAATATAACATAACTTTATATAGTACTAAAATTACTTGAGCACAAGTAATAGTTAAGTTTGGGGGATTTTGACCAAAGTAAAATATGTTAAGATTTTCATACCTATTTTATACTATTTTTTATGATATTGCACATTAAAGAAAGGTATTTTTGATGTTTTGTTGCAGAATAAGTAATTAGGGTCATTGGAGCAAAAAGATGCAAAAAGGAGTGAATTTGGAGCGAAAAGGACCAAAATGTGAAGATTTGAACTAAGCCGCCGATGGCGCCCTCGACGCCGCCAACGGCGAGATTTTCCCAAGACTACAAGACAAAATTTCTAGAAGCCCGCTGACGTCGAGATCGACTGTTATGCCTACTCAAGCTTTGGATAAAGCCAAATTTTGAAGGGATGCTTAGGCAACTCTTGGGAAAGCTCATCTACAACTTTAAAAGAACATTTTGGTCGAAAATAGAAGAGTCTAAAAAGGGCTAGAGGTACTAGAGGTTAGAGAGGTTCCATTAGTATAGTTACTAGAGTGTAATAATTGTGAGTATTTCTTCAAGAGATTGTAAAAGAGGAGCGAAAGTGAGAGATTTCTTCTTCCTTGCTACTTCGAAGAGGAATTCTGTGTGCTGTAAAGAAAGTAAGAGATTCAGAGGAACTTCAAAGAGTGTTCTTGGGGAGAAATTAGAGATAAGTTATTTAATTATTATAGTTTGTATGACCTTAATTTTATATATGAATTCAGAGTTTTGTTGTGTTTTCCTCATGAGTTCTGAGTAGTTTTCTCTGTCTTTCTCCTTATCTCGAGATTTTTGAAATGTTGATTTAAATTGGTGAAGCCATGAAAATGTTTAAGAAATTGTGATGATCTTTTCACTTAGATCTTAATTTACTTTAAATCTAGCCAATTGATTTGCTAAAATATGTTGAGTTTTACAATTAAAGTGAAGGTTACATCCAAGTTTCAGGGAAGTCAAAGCCCTTGGAAGTTGGGTGCAAATAAATAGGGAAATATTATTATCGGGCGAAGAATTGGAGATTTTAGAGTGTCAGACTAAAATCCCCAATTCAATCCTATCATTTGGGTGCTGATGTGTAGACGTTAGCCCTCAGGTGAGGGGAACGTGGGAGCTCCGTAGTGAGAGTTGGTATCCTCCCAGCCTAGCCGCAGAATCAGTAACCAGGCATAGGATTAGTTAATGTTCTTTATTCCTGGACCAAAGGGTAAGGAATATGTATGCTCCTATTTAGCACAATATAAATTGAACTAATTCATTTTATCCATTCACTATAATTTCTTGACAAGGAGATGGATGTTTTGTTATATATTGAATATAACAATTAAACCCTACTTTATATCATTAGTTATTTATTAGTTATTAAAATTATCTATTTATTTTAATTGTTTATTAGTGACACATAAGCAAATTGAACGTCGTTGTTGTGATTAAAGTCTTGCTTTTCTAAAGTCTTAGTCTATAATTCTAAAGCACTCCCTGTGGGATCGATATCTAGGACTCCATTCAAGCCCTATATTACTTGAGCGATACATATACTTGCATTCACAAATTTGACTTTAACATTATTGAATATTATAATTATAAATCTTAACCAAATCAGACACATCTATAAAGTCACGATCAAGTCTTTGGACACCATTGCTGGAAATTAAATCTTCTAGTAGCATCATCAAATTCTTGTATTTGTCGATTACAAAAAAAAGTTGGTCATAGTCTCAATTGGATTGATTCTTGAGCTTCGCCTTGAGTCTACGAATGTACTCCAACTATGGTTTTGCTCTGGTATTGGGCCTAGTTATGACTTCAATCGAAGGTTAGATTGAATTTGGTTTAAGAATATTCTAGGGTGCTCGAGATATAAAGGTGTTTTGGTTGGGGAAGTCTCCTAGAGCTCTTGTGAAGCATTTAGAGCAATTAATTTGGAGTATTTGTGGACTTAGTGGTATGGCTGTGAAACGTCCTGATTTTCAAGTCTAATATTGGGGCTAAGCAGTGAGGAAGAGTGCTGGAAAGTGGTGGGGATGAACTTCTCAAGGTTTCTAGAAGGTCTAGGAAAAATTTGGTAGGACTTCACCAAGGTCTTAGCACTTCTCTCCATTTGGTCATGAGGGGTGTTGAATTTATAGACATGGCCATGGTGGCCAATAGATCAAGCCAACGTGGCCAAGATGATGCCTAGGTAGACAGAAGAGAGGCTTTATTCCTCAATCGAAATAACCCAAGTCAAGGTGTCCAAAATATGGGTTTAAACCATGGATGGGCTCTCAAGCTTGTGGTGTTCAGCGGCTAGGGTGGTCGGTCAACAAAATTGTTTTCACCTCCATACTGAGAGAGGTTATGAAGCCAAGTCAATTTGGTTCAAAGATGGTTCATGGCCGAGATCAAAGAGGAAAATGAGGCTTGAGCTTCGTTTGATTTGGGTTGGAATTTACTCTTTGGTCAAGTGGCTAGCTCAAGCTCAAGGTGGATTGAGTGATTGGCTTAACCTCAAGAGAGGTTTGAGTGGAATTTGGTGGCTAATTTTGGCACGAGGCAAGAAGGTTAGATGTATCATGGGGAAAGGATGACTTGTGTGAGGAGGAAAAGGGAAGAGTCCTCCTCCAATTTTAAAAAAAGTTGACTCATATGGAGCTAATGGATGGCTTCATGGGTCATGCCATGCCATGCATTATGTCATGAATAAATTTCATGAAAACAAAAACTTTGATTTTTATGAATTTTGGAGGAAAATGCCATGATACCAAATTTGGGGAAAAATTTAAATACATGCATGATTTGATTCCATAATGCATGGTTTCATTAAAAGATGATGAAGAAAGAAAATTTGTCATGTGGACTTAGATTTGAGCTTTTCAAATTAATGAAATGAGCTTTTGGAAAGGCATGTGGAAATGGAATTTTAGAATGCATGAAATTTTTTTTTTTTTGAAATTAATCACATGCTAGACCAATTGGGTTCAAATTTGAGAAAGATTGGATTTGAATTTTGAAATTAAGTACGTTGGAAGTGAATTGGGGTCAAATCGGTCCATTAGGTGGAAATTGGGGTTTTTGGATTTTTGGGTTAATTATGTAAATTTTGGTGGTTTTAGATAAATTGGGTCAATCCGGGAGTAATTATGGAATTTTGGTGGAATTTGGCAATTTAGGGTAAATGGGGGAATTTTGGGATTTTTGGGTAATGTAAGGGTATTTTGAGAATTTTAAGGGAAATTAGGGTATTTTGGACAATTTGAATGGTTTGATGTGGTTTGACATGATTCTGGTGAGAATTTGAGAAGTTGGGCAATACTGAGAATTTTAGGGTTTCAAGGGTATCTTCATAATTTTGTACAACTTTAGGGTAGGAGTTCAATGTTGGATATTTAGGTGGTGTTGGAGTTCATTAGAAATGCTAATCATGATGTTAACCTTCTAATTCTATGAGACCAATGGGAGAGCCCATTTTGGATCCTACATGTGTTGGTCCTAACCACCTTAGGCAAAGGCTAAGGACTTGGGGACCACCGACATGAGTTTCGGTCAATTGTTAGTGCTTTATTGTTGATCAGTTGCCACTCTATTTATCTATATTATTGCCCTATTCTCCAAGTTACTTTTTCTTTTGAATTATATGAATGATTCTTGGATATTGAGAAACTTGGAGAAGGAAAGAAAAATGGCTAAAAATAGAAAACAGTAGAAAAAGGAAATGTGAGGATGATTTTCATTGTGGTAAACATTATAGAGAATATAAATTCTCGTATAAGGAAAACCACAAGAAAACTTGATAACTAGAGATATAGGCATATTACCTATTCTAAGTTATTTATTCTCCTATAAGAGCAAGCTCCTATAGTTAATTACATCTTAGACAATCAAAACTATCTAACGAAACTACAGATTAACGTTAATACTCGTTCCTTAAGAAATTCTTTGTGTCAAGATCAATGAAAGAATCATCAATGTTTGAGCCTAGGATAATATATTCTAAGAATCTGATTCTACCCTAGAGGTTTTGTTTTGTCATTTTATTTTTGTTAATATCATTTTTTTGTCTTATATATGTCATTTGGATTTGTTATTTTTTCATTTTATTGTTTTTTTATTGCTGTTTTGCTTTTTGGTTGTCGTTCTTTTGTTGTTTTGTTATCATTGTTTTGTTGTTTCGTTGTAATATTTTTGTTTTTTTGTTATTTTGAGGTTCATCTTTTCTATTTTAGAATGTCGTCCCTGCAAGACAGAGTTTGCATTCCCTAATAGCATGCAATGTAAATCTAAAGCGTATTTTTTTTTCATATTTCCAATAAAACTACAAAAACAAAACATGATTAGCATGAAAATATGTTTAAATTTGTGAATTTGGTTGGTTGAAAATTTTTTAGATGACCTGGTCAAAATGTCTATGCCTCCGTCATCTCGGAGCCGTAAGTGTATTTAGATCTACTTAGTCTGAAATGTATTTAAACAAGGATCAGAAGATTCTTATAGTAACCACAATTTGCGTAGTTCAAGAGATCTTCATAGGTCTGAACAATAGTGTCTGAGTTGTTTTTTTTGGTTCAAATTTATGTTTAAACATCTTTTATGTCATTCATTGATTAAATTTTATTCATTGTGTTGGTTATTTTAAGTATGATTGTCGGTTATGCCTAAAAAAGTTTAATTGAGACCTAATAGATTAGACATAAAATTTAGGTTTAATGTCGTCATAACCTAAGAATTGAGATTGTTTAGGTGCAATTTAGGTTGAATCTAAACTTGGAGATAGTTTTGGATCAAATTTAGGTAGAACATAAGGTATGAATTGATTTTAGGTTTAATGTAGATAGAACCTAAATTCCAAGATGATTTAAGTCCAATGTAGGTGGGACTTAAGATTTAATATTACTTTAGTTCAATTTGGGTAGAACCTAAGAATTGGAGATAATTTTAGGTCCAATTTAGGTAGGACTCAAGTTATAAAGTGGTTTAGTTTAAATGCAGGTAAAAAATGAAGTTTAAGAATTTTTAGTCCAAGAATGGAAGGACTAAGGTTTGAGATGGTTTAAATTCAATATTGGAAGGACTTAAATTTTGAGATGATTTAGGTTCATTTTAAGTTGAACCTGACTTTTAATTTGATATAGTTTTAACCTAAGAGTTGGTTTGAGTTCAATTAGGTTCAATATGGATCAAACCTAAAGTTTGTATTAAACTAAATTCAATATAAGTTGAACTTAGGAGTTTAGGTTTTAACTTAGGCTTAATGTGGGTTGAACCTAAGAGTTTATGTTTTAAGTTTGGTTTAATGTAGGTTGAACCTAAAAGTTTAAGTTTGTTTAGGTTCTATAACGGTTGAAGCTAAGTTTTAAGTTAGCTTAGGTTCCATGTTGGTTGAACCTAAGTGTTTAAATTAAAGGAATAAGGCTAATTTAAGTAAAACTTAATGAATACATTAAGTCTAATTTAAACTAGGCTTAATCGTTGCTTTGGAATTATTTAAACCTAATGTAGATAAGATTTAATTAGATTAATTATGTCTAATTGAGGTTATACCTAATTAGTGTTTATACGTTAACTAAGCTTAATGTGAATAAGGGTTAATTAAATTAATTAGGTCTGATTTAAGTTATACCTAATTAGGGTTAGATTTAACGTAAACCTTATGTAATTAAGGTTTAGGGAGATTAATTAGGTATAATTGGGATTAAACCTAATTATGATTTGATTTGTCTTACACCTAATGTAAATATGGTTTAAAAAGATTAATTAGGTCTAATAGGGGATTAGACTTAATTAGAGAGTAATTTGTCCTAAACCTAATGTGATTAAGGTTTATGGAGATTGATTAAGTCTAATTGGGATTAAATCTAATTATGGTTTGATTTGACTTAAACCTAATATAGATAAGGTTTAAAAAGATTAAATAGGTCTAATGGGGATGAGCCTAATTATATTTTAATTTGTCTTAAACTTGATGAAATTAAGGTTTAAGGAGATTAATTATGTCTAATATGGATTAAACCAAATTATGATTTGATTTTGAAAAAAACCTAATATAATTATGGTTTAAAAAGACTAATTAAGACTAATGGAAGATTAGACCTAATTAGAGTTTAATTTGCTTAAAAAAAGTCTAATTAAGGTTTAAAAAGATTAATTAGGTCTAATAAAGATAAAACCTAATTATGATTTAATTTGTCTTAAACCTCATGTAATTAAGATTTAAGAAGGTTAATTAGGTCTAATAGCAGATTAGACCTAATTAAGGTTTAATTTATCTTAAACCTAATGTAATTAAGGTTTAAGTTAGGGTTTAATTCAACTTAAACCTAATGTAATTAAGTTTTAAGAGGGTTAACTAGTTCTAATAATGGATTAGACCTAATTCGAGGTAAATTTATCTTAAACCTAATGTAATTAAGGTTTAAGAGGGTTATATAGGTCTAATAGGGGATTAGACCTAATTAGGGTTTAATTTGACTTAAACCTAATGTAATTAAGGTTTAAGAACGTTAATTAGGAATAATATGGATTAAACCTAATCATGATTTGATTTGACTTAAACCTAATGTAATTAAGGTTTGAGAATGTTAATTAGTTTTAATAAGGAGTAAACCTAACTATGATTTTATTTGACTTAAACCTAATTTAATTAAGGTTTAAAAATGTTAATTAGGTCTAATAGGGGATTAGACGTGGTTAGGTTTTCATTTGGTTTAGGTTCATCTGGTTAAACCTAGATATCTATGTTTGATTTGAACCCATTTGGGTTGGACCCAAAGACTTCTTCTTTTGACTTAAGTCTATATAGATTAGACCTAAATGTTATGTTGGTCATTCCATTTGAACCCGAGAGTTAGGGTTTTGATTTGGGCTTGTGTGGGTTAGACCCAATAGTCTTAAAAGGGTGACAAAACCCATTGCTGGTTAGTGTTTGGATTCATCCTAGGATCAATGTGGAAATCATACGTAGGAGTTGGATAAATCATGTAAGTCATTCAAGGCAAATTTTCAAACCAGAGGGATTTTAGAGGTTTTAAATGTAAGTTTTAAATTTTATAGATTTAACCTTAAGACGCAAAATGTCATTTTAAATTTTCCAGAGGCTAAAAATTATCATTTTAGGGTTCAAAATTTTCACCCTAAATTTTCTAGACATCTCCAATTTTAATTTCCAATTCCTTTGATTTTTATAGTTATTAAAAAAAGTAATTACATAGTTTAATGAAAATTAATGAATTGGGCTTCACAGACCTTTCATAGCCTTGGAAAAATCACAAAATATCTTTAAGAGTGGAAAGATCATTTTCTGAAAATTTCATTATTTTAGTATTTTTAAATAAACTTTGATCATTAAATTACTCCAGAGAGTAATTAAATATTTAAAAATTAAATGTAATTAATTATTTTCAAATTTTGTTTTCATAATGTTCTTCTCATTTTTCTGAACCCAGGTGTATTTTTATTTCATTTTTATGATTTTTCTATGCAATGTTATGAATTTTTGAAAATTTAAACATTTTCTAAATTTATTAGATTCTTACTTCCTTACTTATCTGACTAGGCGCTAGCATAACCTTGGAGATGTCAGAAGTCAGCACAACGCTCTCTAGTTGGTGGGGGTTTACACGCTGCAACATGCATGGCCCACGGTTTCGTCTGTCTTGTATGGACAGATCTATGGTTTGACTAAATCATAGTTGAACATTTCCAATACACAAAAACAAATGATATCAAGCTATTGTCCTCAATGACTCTTAACCTGTAAGCCATTCATATTTAGGGCATAAGATCTCCTTAGATTTTTCACAAAATTTAATTTGTTTTTCCTAAAGCTTCATCTCATCATAACAAACACATCCATACGGACACTTAGCAATGTTGTGATGATTTTCTTCAAAATATCTCAAATATGAGCAAAAATTGAAGATTCAATTAGCTTTGATGGGAGTGATCACTAGGTCCTCATGAAGCTCTTCTTGAGTGCAATTTGTATTGAAATTGGGTTAGAGTATGTTCTTGCTGAAATGGGTTCACGGTATTAGCCGAGAGTAGGTTAGAGCTTATAAGGAGGGACAATTTGAATTTGGACTTCCTCACAAGGCTTGAGGAAGCATCTGGGATAATTGAATTAAAGTTTTGGGAGGGTTTATGGTAACCCGAGAAGTGTATTGATTTTGGTGTTCGAAATTAGGGTTTTTGGGTGAGTTTTAGAGACTGAAACTATAGAGGATGGTTTGCTTAGGAGAAGGGGAATAAGTTTTCTGTTGAGGGTTTAAGGGTTAAAGGAATGTATATATCATTTATTTCTAAAGGGGGTCTTAGTTTGGCTCATTTATAACCTTTAGAGGCTGATATTGAGCTTGGAATTGAGTGGAGGGGCTTGGTGGCGGCTCATGATGGCTGAAGATAAGTTTCTGGCTATGAATAACCTTTTTTATCCTTCCTAAGTCATTCTCATGATGAAGCTTGGATTAGAGTAAGGATTTGGTTATGTCATTGACTGCATTCTATTGTGGAATAATGAGATGGAGAGGAGCCCAATTAGTGAGCTTGCTTGAACTCATCCTCCTCTTCTTAAGAATTTAAGAAAGAATGACAACTAGCCTTCCTCATAATGAGTTTTGACTTTGGTAAAAAAATGTTGGGATCTTTGGTTTGTACGTAGGTTGCCCATATCATGATGGGTATTAATGGGTAATGGGTGACCCAGGCCAAAGATTAGATTTAATGTTTAAGTGTAATAAATCGGTTTAGGATTATCATGGACTTGAGTTGTCATGGATTAAGACCATGATTTTAGACATAAATCATAAGTCTAATAAATTTAGTTTCACGCTCTATGATTAATTAAATGATTAATTAATTAAGAGAATAAAATAATTTGATTAGAAGACCACATTTTGATAAAAATGGTTGAGTTGACCAAGTTTGATTGAATTACCAATTGGCCAACTAGGTCCCAAGGTTGACTATGATGACTCATTTAACATTGCGATGGTTAAGTCAATCATAGGGCTATTGGATTTGATAACATAATTTGGTTTGACTATGTTGACCAAAAAGTTGACCATGGAGGTCAAATTGACCATATGGTGATGTCTTGACCATATAGTGATCATTTAAGTCTATAGTTGACCAAATGGTCTAGTTTGACCATGTGGCCCAAGATTGACTATTTGGACCAAAATTTGCCCAATGGGGTCTATAGTTGACCAAATTGTCTAGTTTGACCAATTTGATGTTTGAGTTGACCCTAATTTGACCAATTTGGTTTTTAGGTTGACAAAATGTTCAATTTGGTGACTAATTTGGTGTTTAGGTTGACAATATGGTCTATGTGGTGACCAATGGGTCCTCATGACCCTAAATTAGGGTTCATTGTGATTTATGTGATAGTGTGTCATGAAGATTTGGGTTTAAAAGGGTTCATTAGGATTTTATCCTAATCTTTAGTGTTTTTAAACCCTTAATGAGATTTAAGGAGTCAATGTTGGTGGGTTTCCTTCTCAAAAAGGACTATGATTGTCAGTCAAAATAGATATATACAAAAGTGAGGTCAACCATTTCCGAAAGAGTCGAGATAAAGGTCAAATATGAAGGATTTTAGGGTTTGTGATGTGTGATAGTGATGGGTTCAAGTGTTTGTTTAAGCCCGAAAAAGACCAAGCCACCCAGGGCTAACCCTAAGGCCTGACAATTCTATGCAAGTTCTCCCTGAGCTTGCCCATGGTTGTTCTAGCCTTCAGAGTTCTAGAGGTTATACTTATGCATGTGAAACTCCAAAAGAATAAGGAAGTGTCTAGAATTTCTATAGTAGGGATTCATCACTAGTCCCACATGATAGTCAACAAGAAAGTCTTATGGCTAGAACCTAGGCTTCTAAAGAGGTGAAACTCAAACCTCACAAAAAATGAGGTTAACAAACAGACTCTCAATATGTGTGTTGTGCCATACGAACACACCGCACATATTAGTGTTGACCAAAATAATCAACTAAACAAACACAAACGTCTAAGCCAACACACCTGTAATAGAACATAGAATTGATTGAAGAAGGTTTCCACTGTGGAATTAGTTGTTGTACTTTAAATTGAAGTTGTAAATTTTTTTCATGATCTTTGTTCTTTTCTCATTATAAAGGGGTGTATTATGAATTTAGATGGGCAACCATCATGGTTGCTTGTCAGGAATTTTAAAGTTGCAGAAAGCTTGATTTATTTTTTATTTTAATTTTGATTCACATTTTGATTCTAGCTTTTCAAAAAATTTGAATTTATTGGTCAAGAGATGAGGTTAAGATAGAAAGCACACATCCAACTCAATGACGGATTGAGGAAAATTTACTACTTTGGGAAAAAAAGCTTAAGGAATCACATCCAGCCTAAGAGGTAGTAGGAGAAAATCAAAATTTAGGTACTAATGTCAAGATTTGAATATTACTAAATTGGGAAGGAAAGCTCAAGGACTTACATCCAACCAAAGAGGTTGTGAGAGGTAATCAGAATTTAGGTACTAACCCCGAGATTTTATTTGAAGGTATCAAAATTTTTACACCAACCAAAGAATATCGTGATTGTGGAATACTTGCGCAAATTATTGTTGACCTCTCTTCTATAAGAACGTCAAATTGACATCCATAAACAAGATATGTCTTCAGCCACCCACATTATCTCAAGATCTTCAGACACCCTTTTAAAAGGCCCAATGATTACTATGATCACTAAACTCGTCTTAGGACGAGGCAATCCTTAATATGCCCTCTTTGGGCTAAAACCATGATAACACACCAAAGTGATCAAATCAATAATCATAAACCCGACTTTCGTCACCACATTGACCATTTCGTCAATTCTGGACCCATTGTTAGCCAGATTGACCATTTGGTCAACCCTGGACCCAATGGTTCTCACATTGACCATTTGGTGAACTTTGGTCCCAGTGGTCATCACATGGACCATTTAGTCAACCCTGACACCTAATTGGTCAGAATTGGTCAAATGGTCAATTCTGAGGCCCAATTGGTCAAATATGGTCAATAGGTCAACATTAAGTCACCATGACCAATCCTATGCCCACATAGGATCAAATGGTCAACCTCATGAATTTGACCTAATTATTTAGTTATTTATTTAATTAATTGATTAATTAGGTCACCAAATCATCTCATCAAAGGATTTATCTCAAGCGGTATATATGGAAGACCTAGCCCATGAATGAGGGCCTAAGCCCAAAGCTTCTTCTAAGCATGACCCATGGGTTACCCATGCCCGGGTTCAACCCAACTGAACCCAAACCAAAACAAAAACCTAATTAAGTCTAACCCTGATTAAACCTAATTAACCTTAAGCGTTAACTACATTTGGCTTAACTAAACTTTAAACCCTAATTAGGTCTAACCCCATTTAGGCCTAATTAACCCTAAACCTTAACTACATTACGTTTAAGTAACCATAAACCTTAATTAGTTCTAACACTATTTAGACATAATTAATCTAATTAAACATTTCTTACATTAGGTTTAATTATCCTTAAACCATAATTAGATATATCCCTAATTACACCAACTTAATCTAATAAATCCTTACTTACATTAGGTTCAATTAACCTTAAACCATAATTAGTTCTAACCCTAATTATACCTAATTAACCTAATTAAGCCTTACTTTTATTAGGCCTAATTAATCTAATTAAACCTTACTTACATTAGGTTTAATTAACCTTAAACCCTAATTAGACCTAATTAACCTAATTAAACCTTACTTACATGAGTTTTTATTAAATCATAAACCCTAAATAGTTTGATCTAATTAACCTAATTAAAACTTACTTACATTAGGTTTTGGTAAGCGTAAGCCCTAATTAGGTCTAACCCTATTTAGACCTAATTAATCTAATTAAACCTTATTGACATTTGTTTTAGTTAACCTTAAACACTAATTAGGTCTGACCATAATTTGTTTAATTAAACCTTACTTACATTAGGTTTGACCCTATTTTGACCCTAATTAGGCGTAAAACTAATTAGACACAATTTGTCTAATTAAACCTTACTTTCATTAGATTTAATTAACCATAAACACTAATTAGGTCAGACCATAATTATGCCTAATTAAATAAAATTAATCATTACTTACATTAGATCTAATTAGCCTTGAACCCTAACTAAGTCTAATCCTAACTAGACTTAATTAATAGTTAAAGCCTTACTTACATTGGCCTTAAGTATCCTTAAACCCTAATTAAGCCTAACTGAAATAAAACTTAAATATCTATTAAGCCTTATGTAAATTAAGCTTAGTTCATCAACTTAAACTTTAGGTTAAACCTAAACTAAAGTCCGCCTAAACCTTAGATTCAACCCAAATTGAAACTAAATCAACCTAAATCTTAGGTTCAACACAATTTGAACCTATGTCAATCTAGTCTTTAGGTTCAACCCAAACTGAACCTAAGTCAAACTAAAGATTAGGTTCAACCAAAATTGAACCTAAATCATTTCAAATGTTAGGTTCTACCCAAATTGAACTTAAATTACATCAAACATTAAGTTTTGCCCTAAGTGAACCGAAATGACATCAAACCTTAGATTCTACCTAAATTGAATCTAAGTAACATCAAACTTTATGTTCTACCTAAATTGAACATAAATCATTTCAAACGTTAGGTTCTACCCAAATTGAAGCTAAAATGACATCAAACCTTAGATTTTACTTAAATTGAATCTATGTAACATCAAATCTTATGTTCTACACAAATTGAATATAAATAACATCAAATCTTAGGTTCTTCTTAAATTAAGTCTAAAAGACATTGAAATTTAAGTTCAACATAAATTGAACTTCAATCATTTTGTAACTGTAGGTTCTACCAATATTGAACATAAATTTTAAAGTCTAACTTACTTAAACCTCTTTTAGGTTATAACCACATTGAACCTAAATCTTAGGTCAAATTTATTTGACTTTATTTAAATTCCTTAGGTATAATCGACAAAACGACATAATTCTATTTAAGTTTAGTCAAAAAATGAATTAAAAGTGATGATTCAATTTCACATCTAATCTACCAATCAACCTACAAAAAAATGAAATTCATAAAAAATGACCTAAACATCACTTTAAAAGACATTAAAACTTGAACTTAAACTTAAAAATGCAACTAGGTTTGAAAAGATATTTTGGAAGAGGTAACATATGGTTGCTAACAATATATCTTCCAGCTATTTGTGGCTAATCAAACCACAAACATAATGACCCGGGAAGACAAAACCATAGGATCGTGATTGGGCAATCCCAAATAAAAAAAATAATAATATGAGTAAACTTCAATTAAACAACCTAAAATTTTCAAACCCATAAAATTTGAATAAGGTACTAAAACTTAGATTGAATACTAATGAACAAAGATCACCAAAGGCAACTTGAACCTCAGTGTTCAGATCTACAGAGATTTTTTGGACTACGTAATTTCTGGTTGCTGAAAAGAATCTTTTGGTCCTTGTTTAAAAACCTTTAAGACTAAGTAGAGCTGAATACCACTATGACCTTGGGACGATGCAGCCATAGACATCTTGTCTGGGTCGTTTTAAAATTATTTAAGCAACTAAAATCAACAAATTTAAACATGAACTCATGCTAATATTGTTCTGTTTTGCAGATTTACTAGAGAAAAAAAAAAAACAATTTACGCTTTAGATTTACTTTGCATGTTATTAGGTTGTTCTATTCTATTTTGCTGGGATGACATTGTGAAGCTGGAACAATAAATCTCAAAAGAACAAAACAACAATACTAAATGACATAAACAAAAAAGATGACAAAAAAAATCTTTAGGATAGTATCCGATTCTTAAAAACCTATTACCCTAGGCTCAAACATTAAGATTTCTTTCCATGAACTTGACACTAAAAATTTTTGTGAAAAAAATGTTAGCTTAATCATGAATTTCCTTGTTTAGTTTTAATTACTTGAGCTGTAATTAATTATAAGTGCTTGCTCTTACAAAAGCATTAAATAATTTAGATTAGTATTTTACCTACTTCCCTAGTGATGAAACTTTCATGCAGTTTTATTTGTAACTCTAGAAAACTCTGAAGTACATTACGTAATTATTTCTGAATTTTGTACAAACTAAACCGATCATTTCTGAATTCTATAACAACAAAACCACTTCGACATTCTTTTATTTTCTATTTTTATTTGCACTTTTCCTTCTTCTCTGAGTTTCTTAAATATTTAAATATCATCTATATGATCTGAGAGAATATATCATTTAGAGAGTAGAGCAATAAAATAAATAAACTGAGTGGCAAATCCTTTTGACAATAGTAATAAGCTAATGGCATGACAACAAAAATTGGCGGTGATGGAGACACATTGTGGTAGCGATAAGGATATGTAAATTTAGGGCATTTTAAGGAATCAAAAATCTTGCACTGGCCCTTAGATATCATGAATATGGAAAACTTGTCTAAAGGATGTGGAAACTTAGAGAATTTTAAAGAATCAGAAGCCCTGCTCCAATCCTTGGATATCATGAATGTGGAAACTTGTGTAAAGGATGTGGAAACTTAAGAAAATTTTAAGAAATCAGAAACCTTGCATTGACCCTTGGATATCATGAATGTGGAAAACTTATGTAAAAAATGTGAAAACTTAGTGAATTTAAAGGAATCAGAAACCCTACATCGACCCTTGGTTATCAATTGGAGTTATAAGAATTGTACACCGACCCTTGAGATTTTGATCTTTAGGTATTAGAATTTTATGCCAACCTAAAGGATTTGATTTGTAGGTATTATAATTTCACCCCGACCCTCATGATTTAATTTAAAGTTATCAAAATTTTTACACTGGCCCTCAAGATTTTGCTGGAGTGGAAAACTTGTGAAAGGGAGTGCAAGAGTTTTAAAAATTTCAGTGATTTTCTGAAATTTGAGTAGCGAGTGAAAGATTTATTGAATTTGTGGGAAATTTTTTAGGATTTTGGGATTTTGTGGAAATTTTAGTATGAAAAGTGTTGAATTTCAAATTTTGGTTATCGTTTTCACTATTTTGCATGTTATTTTATTTCATGCATATATCTATTTTGTATCATTCTTCGTTGGTTATAAAACTAAATTAACATTCAGTTAAACAACATTAAATTGATCACACAACGTGGCGGTTTCGAACACAAGCATTGAAGCCAAAAATTGATCTTTGTTCAATTTCATTGGAACTGAATTCATCTGAGAATATGAAAACATGATGAGTACATCTATGCCAGAACTAAAATACATCATATCAAGTATGATGTGAAGAGATCAATATATAGTAAAAATGTCTTCTCATACAAAACTATGCTGAGATCAAGCTAACTTCTTATGCTATGCTCCAGAACAGATGTTTCCTTGCATATACTTAAAGGTAGGAGATCCCGAATTACTATTTCTTTGCAACAGTATAACAATGTCTTTGATGATATTTTTTACTTATGTTTCCTTACTTTACAGCAGAACCAATAACTTGATCATGGAGAAAATAAGAATTTAACTTTTTAATTTACATAGATATATTGGGATACTATGCATGTATATGCATCATTATCAAGTAATATAGGACTTTTTGATTAGGACCTAAATAACAAACCCACTTGGAAAATTATCAATATAATAATAAACTTTCTATTTAGAAAGAAAATTACTTAAACTTATAGATATTTTCACAATAAGTAAAATTAAAATCTTTTTGCTATTTTTGATATATTGACAAAACAATTAAAACTTCTAAAGATAACTTGAGTTTATGTAAAAGAAAAGCATTGAATATGAAAATATCTTTCTCCTCATCTGTAATCAATAATAAGTGTAGGAATTCTAATGTGGAAGTGTGCAAATTGTGTTGTATCAAATAGGAGCAATAATATTCTATACCCTTACTAGAGATGATATAAATAACATTGGTTAATTTAAAGTTTGAATAGTTCTGAAGAACGGCTAGGCAGAGAAGATACTAGCTCTCACTCTAGAGTTCCTTCGATTCCTTCCACCCGGGGGCTAACATCTTGTATCAGAAGCTAAAACAATAAACCAAGCTGGGGGCTTTAACCTGTCACTTTAAAGTCCTCTAACTCCACACCCTCCAAAGATTATTTCGTTATTTATTTGCACTAAATCATATGAATTACATTCTCATTCATACAATCTCATGTAATTCTTTCTAATTGTTGACTGAGAGAATACCTGCCTGGTTCTTACATGTTCACACAACAAATTTTAACATCTAGATAGGTCAAATAAAGAAGTAAATGAAGTGCACGAAATTAAATCATCACAATTTCTTCCAACATTAAAGATCAATTCTCTTCACAACTTCCATCCAACACTTTAATTACTTATCATTATAAGGAGTAAAATAATGAAAACTACTCAGAAACCATGGAGAAAACAAAAACACACTTTCGTTTAAAAGTATAAATCATTGTCAAACCAATAAGAAGACTCGATTAAAACAAAAAGTAGTTAAAAAACAAAAGATAAAAAGTTATCTCAAATCTTCTACCATACTCTTAAAGTTCCTTTGAATCTCTTCTCTTTTACAACACTCTTAACTCTCAAAATAAAACTTAAAACAAAAAGGGTAAAGTAAATTTGTGGTGCCTAAAAATCTCTCCAAATGTTCCTCCTTCTTTTCAACACTTTTCAAGACTTCAAGCACACTTTAAGAAGTCCTGAACATTGCCTACAAAGGAAGTGATGTTACAAATGGGAAATCAATTACAAATTCGGAGCTAATATTAGAAATATTGGGAATCAACTTGGACAAATTGCAAATTCATTGAGTAATAGATCCCAAGGAACACTTCCTAGTAATACTAAAACAAATCTAAAAGACCATAATAAAAAGCAAGTAAAATCCGTTCAACTTAAAAGCAGAAGAGAGTTGGAAATTATCAGAAAGCAATTGAAGTAGAGAGAGAAGAAATTGATGAATCAAAAGAGGAAGCTCCAAAAGAATTTGAAAGACCTATTTCTCCACTTAAAGTTAACTTAGAAAAACTACCACTTTCATTTCCTCAGAGTCTTCATCAACAAAAGTTGGATAAGCAATTTTCAAAATTTCTGGAAATTTTTAAGAAGCATACAACAAATATTCCATTTGCTGAATCATTGGAACAAATGCCATGCTATGTAAAGTTTATGAAGGATATTATCAATAGGAAAAGGAAGTTTGAAGATAATGAGACTATTGAACTTAGTGAGGAGTGCAGTGCTATAATTCAAAAAAAGCTTACTGAAAAGCTTAAAGATCCTGTTAACTTTACAATTCCATGTGTGATAGGAGATAGATTTTATGGGAAAGCTTTATGTTAGCTAGGTGCAAGCCTTAACCTTATGTCATTATCAATTTTTAAAAAATTGAGATTATGAGAAATAACCCCTACTACTGTAACTCTGCAATTAGCATATCGTTCGACAACTTACCCTAAAGGAGTTGTAGAAGATTTCCTAGTGAAAGTGGATCAATTTATCTTTCTTGTTGATTTCATTTTGTTAGATATGGAGGAAGATAAATAGATGCTTATCATTTTTGGGAGACCTTTTCTAGCTACAAGAAGAGGAATGATAGATGTATATAGAAACAAATTAATAATGTGTGTCAATGATTAAATTGTTACTTTTAACATTTTAAGATCAATGAAATATCCTGCAAAAAGTAAAGATGATGAATGTTATAGAATGGATGTTATAAGACATCTGAGTGAATCTCATTTCAAAACTAACTATGAAGAAAAATCTGCAGTAAAAGATTTGAAACACGAGCAAGAAGAGGAACTAGATGAATTTGAAGACCTTTTTAAAGAAGAATCAAACTATGTTCGAGAAAGTTTTGAAATTTTGGAAATAATAGAAAAAGATAAATCATTTTGTCCATCAATTGAAAAGACTCCAGAACTTGAGTTGAAGTTACTTCCTAATAATTTAAAATATGTCTTTTTATGTGATTCCTACACTTTACCTTTTATAATTTCCTCAAAGTTAAGGACAGAAAAAGAAGAAAGATTGATGAAAACTTTAAAAAATTTTAAGAAAGCCTTTAGATGGATAATAACTGATATTAAAAAAACCAGTCCCTCAATTTGTATGCATATAATTCATATGGAAGAGAACTACAAACCCATGGCTGATCCTCAAAGTAGATTGAATCATGTAATGAAAGAAGTTGTTAACAAAGAAAATTTAATATGGTTAGATGCTTGGATTATCTACCCTATTTCAGATAGTGCATGAGTTAGTCCAATTCACTGTGTTCCTAAGAAAGGAGGAGTAATTGTGACTATGAATGAACATAATGAATTAATACCTACTAGACAAGTCATGGGGTGGCAAATAGGCATTGATTATAGAAAATTAAATCTTACCACAAAGAAAGATCATTTTCCACTAACCATTCAAGATCAAATGTTTGATAGACTAGCTGAGCATAGAGACTTTTGTTTTCTGGATGGATATACTGGTTATCACCAAATACAAATAGCTTTTGAGGATCAAGAAAAAATAACTTTTATCAGTCCGTATTGTACATTTGCTTTTCAAAGAATGCCCTTTAGTTGATGTAATGCCATTGCTACATTTCAAAGATGTGTGGTGGCAATTTTTTGTGATTTAATTACATAAGGGATTGAAGAATTTATGGATGATTTTTCAGTGTTTGGAACTTCATTTGACTCATTTTAGAACATATATCAAAAGTTCTTAAGCGTTGTGAAGAAAACAATTTAGTCCATAATTAGGAAAAATGCCAAATTATGGTAGCAGGAGGAATTGTATTACGACATAAAAGATCAGAAAATGGTATGGAAGTAGATCCTTTTAAAATTCAAGTGATGGCTAATTTACCTTATCCAACAAATGTAAGGGAATTTAGGAGTTTTCTAGGACATGTTGGGTTTTACAGATGAAATATTAAAGACTTTTAAAAAATTACTAAGCCTTTATGTCATTTACTGGAGAAAGATGCAATTTTCAATTTTGATGAGGAGTGCCTAAAAGCTTTTGAGTTATTAAAAGAAAAATTCTTCACTGCACTAATTATAGTTTCACCAATTTGGGGAAAACCTTTTGAACTGATGTGTGATGCTAATTATTATGCTATTTAAGCCATTTTAGGACAAAGATATGATAAAAGTTTTAATGAAATTTACAATGCTAGTAAAACTCTTAATGAAACCCAAATTAATTATACAACAACTTAAAAAGAGTTTTTAGCAATAGCATATGCCTTTGATAAATTTAGATCATATTTAATTGTGGCTCATTGAGTAGTGCATACAGATCATTCTGCAATTAAATACTTAATGAAAAAGAAGTTTGCTAAACTTAGAATTATAAGATGGATTCTTCTTTTGCAAGAATTTGACTTTGAAATAGTAGATCAGAAGGGAACTGAAAAATTAAATTGCTGATCATTTGTCCAGACTTGAGTTAGAGAAACCACTCTATTTTGATAAAGAAATTAATGAAAATTTTCTAGATGAATGTTGACCTCACTTTTGGTTGAGGTCTAGAAACTTCTTTAGTAGCCTAGGTCTAGCCATAGGACTTTCCTATTGACTAGTCTTAGAAAATTAGAAAAGGTACCCCCATAATTAGAAATTCAAAACTCTCCTATTTATTCAACTTGAAATTCCACATATTGATCTTAACCTCTAGCATTTAGTAGGTAAGATCATTATAAGAGAATTCAAGAAGAATCCCTATAGGATTACTTGGCTTTAGGGTTGATCCTGGGTGTTGACTTGGAACTAAGATACACCATATCTTCACAATACATGGTTCATTTAGAATGGATATTTATCCAATTCTATTTGAAAAGCCTAACTTGGTCTTTTGCCCCTAGGCACCACCAAATCACCTAACTGCCCTTGGGACCCAAATTTGGCTAATATTCCCAAATTTTGCCAAAATACCCAAAATTGATCAAGACCCATTTCAAACACCTTGGATACATCCAAATTTGGCAAAGTTTCCAAAAAATGGCCAAATTACCAAAATACCCCTCCATGACCCAAAATTCAAAAAATTCCAAAAAATTCCAAAAATGCCCAATAAATCCCAATAAATCAAAAATATTCCCAATTTCATTTTGTCCAACTAAACCTTGGTCCAATTTGGTCAATTTGACCATCTTTGACAAAATCCCCAAATTAGCCCCAAATTTGGTTAACACCCCAAATCTCAACAATTGAATGCCTTAGATCCCAAATTGGCATTCAATTCTTGTTGAAAATCCTTTATAAGGTCATTTTTGACCAAACACAACAATCAATTTGAGCTTAGCCCAAAGCTAGCTCAAGTTAGACTCAAATTTGACCCATAAGGGTTTAATTTAAGTCTAAACCCAAATCCACCTAAATTGATTACCAAATCAACTTCAAAATAACTTTCATCCTTCATGAAAGTTGTTCATAATGATGTT